>MU831893.1:0-98165 GCA_029204225.1 Diphasiastrum complanatum | reverse complement strand
CATCAGTCTAGGGAAAATATTGTGTAAGAATCTATTATTGGTGATCTCGTATAGCTTCCCTATCATAAATCCATTCCTTTGAAATGTAATAACGATGTTTTTGACTTCATTAATAAAAGCATCCTGGTTTCTACAGCAGTACATTGCAGCAACAATCTGAGAAATAATAACTTTATAAGAGTTAAATATCGGTCTATTGGATGCTAAGTGGATATACTAGAAAAAAGGAAAAGGAAGATCCTTTCTTTTATCGAACTTTTTCATATGAAAGTTGAAACAAAATAAAAGGTAGTAGTAATACTCAAAAAGTTAACCAAATTATCACAAGTACCCTCATCTTTAATGGTCAAATATTCCAAAGGGTAGATCCATTTAGCATTATCAATGGTACGTGGCTGATCTTTATCCAAAAATATCATAGCATCCGGATTGTTGATAAAACAAATGTCATCAATATACTGAAAGGTATATTTGAAAGCACGTAAGTATTCTGTTTTGCCAAGTTTGGCAAGTCTCTTTAAAAAACTAATTTATAAAATGACAAATACCAATTACACCAAGAGGGTGAACAAGCAAAGCCCATAGGACTACCACAAACTTGTTTCCAAGTCCTATTTCCTAGTCTCACAATGCAGTTATCAATCAATAAATCATTCCACTGGCTGAATAGTAATCTATCCATAGGAATCCATTTATTATTGGGTTTGTTTACCCATTTCCATTTGAATTTACCACTGTCAGGTTTCTATTTATATGCAAGATTATCATTCTTTCAAAATTTGACTGCGTATAGTATCATTTTACGTATGACAGTTTTTAGCCCATCCGCGCCATTTAGAGGGATATTTTCATAGCATTTAGAAAAATCAGTAGATCTCATAGCAGTAATTTTACTAGGCACATTAAGGTAAAATTTAGTGGATGAGTTGCATTGCCAAAATAGGTTGGTATCCACATTTAGGTAACTCTAGTATGAGTGTGCCTTAAGGCCTGCACCCTCCATGAGGAGAGGCGACAAAATACCAAGAGCTCCAGAAAGGAATGGCCACCTTAGAAAAGTAGCAGTCATGTGCGTCTATAATCCATCAACAGGTGTTTTTATGTGCCTTAAAGGTACAGAGTAGAAAAGGTAATTCTTCTTTCCCTATCATATAATCAGGTATGATATCCGAAAAGGTATGTTTAATAATTACCATAGCATTATTAATGGTATTGCTACCATGCTTAGGAAAAGGGGCAAAGTCATGACTAGATAGTCCTTGTAAAGCTAGATTTCTAACAAAGTTTATGCACATGAACAAGAGTTATGTTGGGCCTTATCCACACCATTAACATATAGATTGGTAGTAATCCAGTCATGTTCATCAACAACGTTCTTTAAATTGTTTCTTGTCATGCTATTGTCGTGTAGCCATTTAGTTTTTCTTAAGAAGTTTGTTACAACATGTTTACAAATGAGGGCATGCTCCATAATGTGGTCATTATCAATGTTCTGATATATAGGTAAAAACTTAGCCAATTTAAACCATCCATGGTAAAGCTCCAAAGCAACCTCATTAATATTTGATTGTTGTAAAGGGATGTGATTAAGTCCTTTGTTCAGGCAGTTTTTTAAAAACTTGTTACTAAATATTTTCGTATCCATAGATATCACATGTCCAAAATTTTCAATGATAAACCCTTTAAAGCGTTTAGTATTCAAACAAATACAAGGAGGAATATCATCAATATTGAAATCACAAAGGACATGAATGGGCTTGTACCATTCTTGCTTCAAGTGTAGAAAATAAATCCAACCAAACACAATTTGCCCAAAGATATCATCAGTATGACCAAATATATGAAGTAAAGTCTCAGAATATAGTTGCTTGACATTAAGACTCTCAAAGCATCTATTGTAATACCATAAATGGAAAAACATCTTCCCTTTGTCTTTTCTAACCACCAATCGTCATCTACCAATTGCACAAATGACCTCCAATAATCTTATTTCTTCTATTTCTTCTTGCACATGGATCAATCACGGTAAAAATTTAGCTTTCTGATAGGAAGATCCTCTTTTCCACCACTTCTTTGTCCCTCATTGCATTTACTTGGAAAGTATTTCCTCTTCTTGTTGTTGCCACTGCCTGTTATGACCGAACTTGGATTATTCAAATTGAAGAAACTTGTCTTTTTATTCGTATTCTAGAAGTATTTATCTGGTAAGGTAGAAAAGCTGGACTTTTTAAAAAGGCGTTCAATTTCTTGGATATTCTAAAGTTTGAGGTAAGATGAGCTTTGACAACATCTCTAGCAGGTTTACGCAGCCAAAGGAAAAAAGCATTAAGTTGATTCTGTAGAGAGGCACCAAGGAAAAACTTGGCAAGGTTGTTCATCATCATCATGTACCAGATAGCGTGGTCAAATCAAACAATAGAGGAATTTTTTCTACATTTTTCACCGCATTTGCACTTAAAGAAAGGCCTTTTCCAATTCCAAATTCTAGCTTGATGTAGGCTCATTATATTGAATCCAGTTTCAAAGTGGCCTCTAGTTCTAGCCTAGGTTTGCTCAAAGGACATCTCGATGGTTCAAATTTGTTCATTTTTATGACAATATCATGTTAAATTCACACGTGTGGACTGTCCACAACATGTACTTGTGATCTCCTAAGGTGTGTAGATGCACCAAGATCAAGACTAGATTGAGATTCAAGATCTATCTTTGATTCTATGGCAAAAACACAGTACTACATGCATTCAATCACTTCCAACTCTCACTCACACGTGTGGGAAGTGTTCCAAAAATAATCTAAGTAAAAACAAGCTACTCTCCTTGGGTAGAGAGAGAAAATCATCATGAGCTCTCGGGTAGAGAGAGAAAGCTAGAAAACCAGTTACTCACAAAATCCACTCAATCTAAAAATCAATTAGATCCAAATGAGAAGTACAATGATACTAGTAGATCCACGAGCTACCACTATGCTTAAATATGATTGGACCACACTTTTGCCACCTCTTAATCCTATTGGACCATTGATCCATTCACCTCTAGTTTCTATTGGACCATTTTCAAGCAAACCTCAAATTCTATTGGACCCCTCAAGGTTCCACCTCTAAATCCTATTGGACCTCTTAAATTTCATCAAACAAAAGTATTACACTTGTCTACACTCTAATTGGCATGAGTTTAGCCTCTTACTCTATTTTGGCTAAATAGTGGCATTACAAGTGGAAATGGGTAATTTGCCATCTATGCCAAATTTGGTCCTATCAACATCCTACACCTAGATGCTTGATATAAAAAACATAAGACCCCTATATCTAACATAGATAATCTATTTCAATTCTTCACACTCCTCCTAAAAAATTATCTATGAATATTTGAACATTGATCTTGATATAACTCCAAGATTAGATCTATGCTTGATGAAAGTACTTTTGCTCAAAGGCTTGGTGAGTAGATCGGCAATACAAGAGGACGAGTTGACATGCTCCAAATAGATTTCTCCTCCAATAAGCTTTTCTCTCAGAAAATGGTGTGCCACTTCTATATGCTTGCTTCTTGCATGAAATATGGGATTATTGGCAAGATCTTGGGCCGAGATATTATCACACTTGATCATTGGTAGATCATCTTCCTTGATGCACTTTAGCTCCAGTAATAATCTCTTGATCCGAAGCACCTCTTTGGAGGTTGTACTGAGTGCTTTGTACTCGGCCTCACATGAAGAGAGAGATATAGTATCTTGCTTTTTGGAAAGCCAAGATATTAGATTGCCTCCAAGAAAGATAGTGTATGCACTAATAGACTTTCGATCCATCTTGCCACTTGTAAAATCCAAATCCGAGTAGCTAACAATGGATAGATCTTCACTTTTATAAAGTAGACCATAATCACAAGATTAAGATACAAATCTTAGAATCCTCTTGGCCATCTTCCAATGATGAATCTTAGGATCTTGCATAAATTGAATCAATTTGTGCACACAAAAACGCCTAGTAATGGCAAGCCAAATCAAGGAGCCTACAAGACTCCTAAAAAGTGTGATGTCCCCAAAGGATCTTTCATCACCTTTATTAGGATATTTTACAATTTGCTCCATTGGAGTATCTATGCTCTTAGAATTTTCCATATGGAATTTTTTCAACATAGAGTGAGCATATCTAGATTGGCATATAAAGACATGATTTTCATAAAAATCAATTTCTAGGCCTAGGATTTAATGTATCTCTCCTAGATCTTGCATTTTAAACTCACATCCAAGTGCTAGCTTGGTTTCATCAACTAGCTTGATACAACTTCCATAAAGAATAATGTCATCAACATAAATTAGAAGAATGACAATATTGCTATCAACAAACTTTAGATACATGGAAGGATCATAGTCACTAAGAGTAAATCCTAGTGAGATAAGAAAAGAGTCAAGTCTTGAATACCATGATCTTGGTGCTTGCTTGAGTCCATAAAGACTTTTGACAACTGGCGCTTTTACCGAACACTGAAACCCAGAAGGTAATCAGAGTCAGTTTGAGAAAAATCCCACATTATTGATAAATTTGAGAAGGTTACATTTCAAATCTGTGACCGACCCTAGTCTCCGGCGCGCTAGCATGCCAAGGCAAGAGCCATGACAACATTCCAGCAAGGGAGGCTGAGACTTGGTTGGAGCTCGTCCTGAGTCGCAACCCGCACTCCCCTATAGCATTGGTGGGATTCGGCACCCCCCTTCATACCAACCACTCTACCCAGGCTGGTAATGCACGTTTTTCTCTCTCTAGGATTTTCTCTTTCTAAAAAGTCATTTTCTCTCTCTAGATTTTACTGATCCCCAGGCTTCCTTTAATCATGCCTAGATCGTGTGAGGTGATTGCACATCGATCTGAGCTCTCTGGACTTCGCTAGAACCGATCAAAGATTTTTAGCCATAGGAACTTGGCGCCGGCAAGATTCTGGTCACAGTGTTGCCGGGAGTGGTGCCAGCACCGTTGGCGCCAAGAGCAGCAGGGGCGCTACTGGCGCCGAGGACAATGCTGGTGCCAGTGGCGCCGGAAGTAAAGCTTATGAAGATAGCTTTACAACATCCACCCCACCTTTATAAAATCTGATGTCCTCATCAGATGTCAGATTAAAGTAAAGGTGTCTCCCAATTAAAATAACTATACATTTAAGCTACTTGGCACAATACTCAATTTACTGGCCACTTTTTATTAACATTGAAGTTGGCACACCACAAGTCGGAGGCTCAGCTCTTTGTACTGAAAAATTACATAACTTGAAAATATGTCTTTGTCTGGGAAAAGCGTAGATTTGGGAACTCCTTTGAGGTCCTGATTTGTCCTTGATGCACTTTGTGTTGAGCTCCCTGAGCTCCAGATTTAATCAGTTCCGCACAGGTATCAAGGCTCCCTGAGCCAAAGGACTTATCGTTTGATTGCCCACTTTATGGACCACTCCGTGCCTTGTTGCTTCTGCACCTTGATTTCTCTCCTTGTCCCAGCCTGATCTTGATACTTTTCCATCTTGGCTCTTTAAGGTAGGCAAAGATTGAGTACTCCGCAATGCACCTCTCACTTAGCTTGAAGTAGCTCTTTGAATCAGCCCAAATGTAACCATTGACCTCGTGGAAAGCCAAAGGGTCGCACCAGTTTGATCCGCATACGAACTATCTCTTTGCGTTTGTTTGAAGCACCATGTCCGTCGCTCAACTTGACTTTCACAATTCCATCATTGGTCAGTTGCCTCACAGTCAAAACAAGAAGTGTACATCGAGCTTGGCTTCAAGTAGCTCTCTTTGAATCAGACACGTGCACCAAGAGCTTGCACTAGTCCGATCTCAACGCGAACTGTCCCTTAGTGTCCGTTCTAAATACCAAGTCTCTCATGCAAGACTCAACTTTCACAGTTTCTTCATTGATCAGCTCAGCTGCCTTACACGTAACACAAGCCAGCGTACTCATATGTTTCCTCATCATTGCCGGTCCAGAGAAAGCCTATAACAAGCTTTCCTTTCCACAACAAAAACTTGTCAACTTAGTAGGTCCAAAGTTCGCCAGTCTCCTCGTGTGAGTATGGCTAGGTCACCTTGAATTTGCCCCCGTTTTGATCAACTTTCATTCAAAATTTGCCCCAAGAGAGAGGTGTGTGTGATAGTTTCCGTCCACTTATTTGATAAATCCCACTTTATTGATAAATCTAAGAAGGTTACATTTCAAGTGTGTGACCGACCCTAGTCTCCGGGGCGCTAGCATGCGAAGGCGAGAGCCATGACAACATTCTAGCAAGGGAGGCTGAGACTTGGTTGGAGCTCGCCCTGAGTCACAACCCGTACTCCCCTATAGTATTGGTGGGATTCGGCACCCCCCCCCCCTCATACCAAGCACTCTACCCAGGCTGGTAAAGCACATTTTTCTCTCTCTAGAATTTTCTCTTTCTAGAAAGTCATTTTCTCTCTCTAGATTTTATTGATCCCCAGGTTTCTTTTAATCATGCCTAGATCGTGTGAGGGGATTGCACATCGATCTGAGCTCTCTGGACTTCGCTAGAACCAATCAAAGATTTTTAGCCATAGGAACTTGGCACCGGCTGGATTTTGGTCACAGTGGCACTGGCGCCGTTGGCGCCGGGAGCAACAGGGGCGCTGCTGGCGCCAAAAACAATGCTAGCGCTAGTGACGCCGGAAGTAAAGCTTATGAAGATAGCTTTACAACATCTCCCAAGCTCCATTGAAATGCCCCTTGGCCTTGTATTCCGGCCCCCACACTCCCCCACTGCTAAATGGTTGCCAGTCCCATGGCAATTCACTTGAATAAGGCTTCCTACAGCTCGGCGTCCTGCGCTTCATTGGTCTTGTGGATTTCCTGGATGAGTTTTCTGTAACCCTCCAATGCTTGGGCTCGTATAGTGTTGTCATCCTTGAGAGGCCCGAACACATGGGAGCTATGGGGCAACCATTGGGAGCGTTGCCACTCTTCCACTCGAGCTGCATGTTGGGATGTCGTCATTGCTGCTCGGTAATAAATTCTTGCCATGGTAAACTAGTCCTTTCGTTTGAGACTAGGGAAAGGGATGTTGGGATCAAAAAACAAGGGACCCAAGGAGCGATCCCAATGGAATTCGAGAGTACTAAGGAAAGTAAGCTCCTTGCAGTTGAGCATCGCTTGCCGCACCGTGGAATCAACCGATTGGTGGTGTCTGTGATGAAACTGCTCCAAGGCGTACTAGAAATTTGCTTGGTGCTTCCAAGTCCTGGAGTTTGGAATGATGGGCCAGTTTGGTGGTCCATTGGCATCCTCCTGTTTTCTGGGCCACGTTGCTCGCCTAGGGATGGGTAGATAGTGGGAAAAATATTCCTCCAGGATCTTTTTGGCATCCTTGAAGAGGACGTTGCACCATATGGGTTGGGGTGCCAGCTGCTCGATGATCTGTTCTTCCTTGCCTTTGATTTCAGTTGCGGAGCATGGCAACACAATTAGGGTATCCCGTATAGGTGTGCATGGGCGACCCTTCTCCTTGATCAAGAATGATAATTTCTTTCCCTTGAGTGTCTAGAGCCTCTTTGGCAATATCTGCTACCACGGTATCTTTAGGCTGATCTTCGATAGTTGTGTGCCTTGGTGGTGAGTTGATCTTTGTTGGAATTTGGGGTAGAGGGGGAAGCTTAAAAGATGGCCTCCACTTGAGTAGCTCCTGGAGTCGGATGCTCTACCTTGAAGGGCTAGTTGGAATAGCCGTTGTTGCTGGTGGTGGTGCTGCTTCATCCATTAGTATGGATTCCAATTGCATGGCAAAATGAAATTTGGGCGAGTTGGGTGCGGCTTGGTGTTGCGCCGGCGCCTCAAAGGGCGCTGGGACTTGAGCGGTTTCCCCAACACGCGCTTAAGTCTAACATTCATCCATCATGCACTTACATAATAGCCAACTCAGAAACGTAACAAGCTTAACCATTCAGACTTAAGAAAACTGGAATCCCAACCAACCCAAAAGCCAACTCAGAATCCGTCCCCAAAAGGTAACCAAAGGCAAAGACAAGCCACACATGAAATCCAAGGCATAGTGGTCGCCAAACTGACCAATTGGCATAGCGGCAAGCCCCATGTCGATGACATGGACCCTTAGGCGCCAGCGACGGCAAAAGGTTGTAGTAAGGGTCCTTCCACTTGGACCAGTCCCGGAGGCGAAACCGAAATGGTAATCATCCCCAAGGATCAACTTTATTAGATTCGGAAGAGGTTACATTCATACATAGACTGACCGGTCTCGGGGCCACCAACACGTGCTGGGCATTGTGCCTGGCTCGTGCTGGTAGAGGGAGCTGAGACCTGGCGACTGGATTCCTGGCGCTGGTTGATCTACCCAAGTTTCTGTCTGCCGGACTCCCCCTATAGTTCTGCTGTGATTCGGCGCACCCCCTCTGGTTTGAAACATAGTGCTTTCTGGTAAAGCACGCTTTTTAGGACTTAGTTTTTATTTTGCTGATTAAGCCTGGCAAGCCTGGCAGAATCAGTCTGGCTCCCGGACATGGGACCCGGGAGCCGTCCCGGCGGCCGAATCAACCTGCTTTCCTGACTAGGCCATGACTCGAGCTCCAGAGCTAGCTCATGACTTTGTGACTACTTGACTGGCTCACCACAGGTCGGAGGCTCAGTCCTTGACATTCTAACTTGCTCTGGGACCTTAGGGAGTGTCACCCCTTTGAGTCTTACAGGGCACGCTGGGTGCACCCAAGTCAGCTTTACAACATCCTCCCCTCGTTTGAGAAAGCTGATGTCCTCATCAGGGCCAAACTAGAACCTAAGACTCATGGCACGGGCTTAATTCACCGGCCAGACTTTAGTCACATATACAAGGGCACGGGCTTGATTCACCGGCCAAAGGAAACCAACTGTAAAGCAGAGCAATGATATTGTGTTTTACACCCAGCACAGGAAAAGTGTGGATCTAGTTCACTTACGTAAAACCTATGTGAAGCTGCTGCACTTAGACATCAAACTGAAGCTCACTCCTCAATGAGAAATGCGGCTTACTTTATTAGCATGAAAGAAAAAGGTACTCACGGCTCCTGTTGTAAAGCTACCTTTACAAGCTTTACTTCCGGCGCCATCGGCGCCAGCTATGTCCCCGGCGCCAGCAGCGCCCCTGCTGCTCCCGGCGCCGCTCCCGGCGCCACTGTGACCAGAATCCAGCCGGCGCCAAGTTCCTATGGCTGAAAATCTTTGATCGGTTCTAGCGAAGTCCAGAGAGCTCAGATCGATGTGCAATCACCTCACACGATCTAGGCATGATTAAAGGAAGCCTGGGGATCAATAAAATCTAGAGAGAAAAAATGACTTTCTAGAAAGAGAAAATTCTAGAGAGAGAAAAACGTGCTTTACCAGCTTGGGTAGAGTGCTTGGTATGAGGGGGGGGTGCCGAATCACACCAATACTATAGGGGAGTGCGGGTTGCGACTCAGGGCGAGCTCCAACCAAGTCTCAGCCTCCCTTGCTGGAATGTTGTCATGGCTCTCGCCTTGGCATGCTAGCGCCCCGGAGACTAGGGTCGGTCACACACTTGAAATGTAACCTTCTCAGATTTATCAATAAAGTGGGATTTTCCTCAAACTGACTCTGATTACCTTCTGGGTTTCAGTGTTCGGTAAAAGCGCCAGTTGTAAGGCCGCTTTCAAAATTTTTAACTTGGCACATAGCTGAGGGTCGTATCCCGGGACGCCAGCGGTATGCCGTCGGGACCATTCGGTCCGTGGCGCCAGCGGTATGCTGTCGGGACCATTTGGTCCAAGAACTGGTTGTTTCCATATCTGTCGCGGCTTGTGGTTCTGAGTGTTCCTTGCATGAACGTGAATGGGTTAAGCTCTTGGGGAACGGGCTCTAACCTGTCGGCTGAGTTGGATGGCTTGCTTGGGTGGATGTTACCTGTTTATGGCTGTCCAGTCTGGCGTGGCGCCAGGTTGGCTTCCAGCGCTCGTGACGAAGCTTTCAGTTGGTTAAGTCTGATGTAAGTCAGACCGCTTGCTTGGAACGGATGTTACTCGTTTGTAATGGAGCTTTGAGTTGGTTAAGTTTGATGTATGTCGGGCGGCTTGCTTGGAGGGAAGTCACCCACGTCGGGACCCTCGATCTGGCATGGCGCCAGGTTGGATCTCAATGTTGGTTTTCGGAACTTCAAGTTGGTTAAGTCTGATCGTTGTTGGCGAGTTGGCTGCTTGTATGTCAAGTGGGTTTGGATGGCAAGAGTTGAAGGCTGGGAAGCTAAGTCGTGGTTCTCGGCTCCCTTTGGGATGCCTGTGCTACATGTGGTATCAGAGCCGACTGGCCGGTCAGCTATGTGGATCTCACGGAAATGGCCACGGTTTGGGGTTCATCAAGACAACTGTTGTGCAAGGTGCTGCCCACAGTGTAAGCACGGGTGCGTCCACGGTCGGGATGGTCGGCAGAACGGGGGACTTGATGAGTCAAGGTGCTGCCCTTGAGGTGTAAGCACGGTCAGTTCTCGCGGTTCGGGCCTGGCGCTGTCTGCACGTAGGACGGATGAGGCAAAGTGCTGTCTAGGGAGGTGAAAGCACGGTCTGTACCTTGTGGGGTGCGGGGCGACATATTCGAACTGTACGGGTTAACCATTGATACAGAGATGCTGCTCGAATTCGGGTGTAAAGCACGGGTGGTTAGCTGCCGGTGCAGGATAGCTGCCGATCGTTTAGCTATAAGGGTATCGACCAAAAAGTGGTGGGGCGTGACTGAGGCAATGTGCTGCTTAATGGTGAAAGCACGGATAGTTGGAGGGGTGTCCTATGTGGGCTGATTCCGTGATCGATTTGCATGGGCGCGGCCAGGCAAAGGTCCGTTGGCAGGACCATCTCAAAGGGGGACCTTGCCTTTGTTACTTGTTAGTAAACCTGCCTGAGTGTCTTACTTGTACGTATTCGTGGTGAGTCTTAGTACTCGTGCTTTGCCTGGTTTGCATGATTGCTTGTGATACAAGGAGCTGATGGCTCGAGAAGGAACCTTTTCTTTTGAAGGCTGATACCATCAAACAAAGAGGACTACAGAATCTGTGGGGCGGATTCGAAGTTCAAGTACTCACACGTGAACGACAACGAAACGACTCAATGTTTGCAAAGGATGGATGGCTAGCCTGTTTCTTGGGTTAGTTTCATTTGCGACAACGCCCACCAGACGCAAGCAGGAAGTCAAAAGTTGGAAAGGGCCATTTCAGGGGAGATCTTCTATGGAGCAGTTGGTCTTCATTTTGGGACGGCCACCTTCGGAACTGAAACTCACTGAGCATGGGTGATATCCAGAATCTGTGGGGCGGATTTGCAGTTCAAGTACTCACACGTGAACGACAACGAAACGACTCAATGTTTGCAAAGGATGGATGGCTAGCCTATTTCTTGGGTTAGTTTCGTTTGCGACAACGCCCACCAGACGCAAGCAGGAAGTCAAAAGTTGGAAAGGGCAATTTCAGGGGAGATCTTCTATGGAGCAGTTGGTCTTCATTTTGGGACGGCCACCTTCGGAACTGAAACTCACTGAGCATGGGTGGTATCCAGTATCAGTTGGGTTTTTCCTCAAAGGGGAAAAGACTAGGATCCTCTTCAGAGATTGGCAACAAGTTGGATCGAGCCATAATCCTAGCAGATGGGAAGCAAAGTGTTGGAAAGGCTTTTTGTCCGAAGAACTCTACTCTAAAGTCTGATCAGCTGATTTATTAAGTGGAGGGGAACTATCACACACACCTCTCTCTTGGGGCAAATTTTGAATTAAAGTTGATCAAAATGGGGGCAAATTCAAGGTGACCTAGCCATACTCACACGAGGAGACTGGCGAACTTTGGACCTAATAAGTTGACAAGTTTTTGTTGTGGAAAGGAAAGTTTGTTATAGGCTTTCTCTGGACCAGCAATGATGAGGAAACATATGAGTACGCTGGCTTGTGTTACGTGTAAGGCAGCTAATCAATGAAGGAACTGAGAAAGTTGAGTCTTGCATGAGAGACTTGGTATTTCGAACGGACGCTAAGGGACAGTTCGCGTTGAGATCGGACTAGTGCAAACTCTGGGTGCATGTGTCTGATTCAAAGAGAGCTACTTGAAGCCAAGCTCGATGTACACTTCTTGTTTTGACTGTGAGGCAACTGACCAGTGATGGAGTTGTGAAAGTCAAGTTTTGCGCGACGGACATGGTGCTTCAAACAAACGCGAAGAGATAGTTCGGATGCGGATCAAACTGGTGCGACCCTTTGGCTTTCCATGAGGTCAATGGTTACATTTGGGCTGATTCAAAGAGCTACTTTAAGCTAAGTGAGAGGTGCATTGTCTTTGCCTACCTTAAAGAGCCAAGATGGAAAAGTATCAAGATCAGGCTGGGACAAGGAGAGAAATCAAGGTGCAGAAGCAACAAGGCACGAAGTGGACCATAAAGTGTGCAATCAAACGATAAATCCTTCGGCTCAGGGAGCCTTGATACTTGTGCGGAACAGAACAAATCTGGAGCTCAGGGAGCTCAACACAAAGTGCATCAAGGACAAATCAGGAGCTCAAAGGAGTTCCAAAGTCGAAAGTCAGCAGCGACAGGGGCGAACATTTCAAAGAAAGGCCTCTGTCACCAGTTAATAAGGTTCTCGGGTTTTACGAAAGCGATATCAAATCTACGCTTTTCCCAGACAAAGATATATTTTCAAGTTATGTAATTTTTCAGTACAAAGACCTGAGCCTCCGACTTGTGGTGTGCCAGCTTCAATGTTAATAAAAAGTGGCCAGTAAATTGAGTACTGTGCCAAGTAGCTTAAATGTATAGTTATTTTAATTGGGAGACACCTTTACTTTAATCTGACATCTGATGAGGACATCAGATTTTATAAAGGTGGGGTGGATGTTGTAAAGCTACCTTTACAAGCTTTACTTCCGGCGCCATCGGCGCAGCTATGTCCCCGGCGCCAGCAGCGCCCCTGCTGCTCCCGGCGCCAACGGCGCCGGCGCCGCTCCCGGCGCCACTGTGACCAGAATCCAGCCGGCGCCAAGTTCCTATGGCTGAAAATCTTTGATCGGTTCTAGCGAAGTCCAGAGAGCTCAGATCGATGTGCAATCACCTCACACGATCTAGGCATGATTAAAGGAAGCCTGGGGATCAATAAAATCTAGAGAGAGAAAATGACTTTCTAGAAAGAGAAAATTCTAGAGAGAGAAAAACGTGCTTTACCAGCTTGGGTAGAGTGCTTGGTATGAGGGGGGGGGGTGCCGAATCACACCAATACTATAGGGGAGTGCGGGTTGCGACTCAGGGCGAGCTCCAACCAAGTCTCAGCCTCCCTTGCTGGAATGTTGTCATGGCTCTTGCCTTGGCATGCTAGCGCCCCGGAGACTAGGGTCGGTCACACACTTGAAATGTAACCTTCTCAGATTTATCAATAAAGTGGGATTTTCCTCAAACTGACTCTGATTACCTTCTGGGTTTCAATGTTCGGTAAAAGCGCCAGTTGTAAGGCCGCTTTCAAAATTTTTAACTTGGCACATAGCTGAGGGTCGTAACCCGGGACGCCAGCGGTATGCCGTCGGGACCATTCGGTCCGTGGCGCCAGCGGTATGCTGTCGGGACCATTTGGTCCAAGAACTGATTGTTTCCATATCTGTCGCGGCTTGTGGTTCTGAGTGTTCCTTGCATGAACGTGAATGGGTTAAGCTCTTGGGGCGGGCTCTAACCTGTCGGCTGAGTTGGATGGCTTGCTTGGGTGGATGTTACCTGTTTATGGCTGTCCAGTCTGGCGTGGCGCCAGGTTGGCTTCCAGCGCTCGTGACGAAGCTTTCAGTTGGTTAAGTCTGATGTAAGTCAGACCACTTGCTTGGAACGGATGTTACTCGTTTGTAACGAAGCTTTGAGTTGGTTAAGTTTGATGTATGTCGGGCGGCTTGCTTGGAGGGAAGTCACCCACGTCGGGACCCTCGATCTGGCATGGCGCCAGGTTGGATCTCAATGTTGGTTTTCGGAACTTCAAGTTGGTTAAGTCTGATCGTTGTTGGCGAGTTGGCTGCTTGTATGTCAAGTGGGTTTGGATGGCAAGAGTTGAAGGCTGGGAAGCTAAGTCGTGGTTCTCGGCTCCCTTTGGGATGCCTGCGCTACAGCTCCCTTAAGCCTCAGATATGTCGTTGTCGTCGCACATCTGGATGAGTCCCCTAGGACTCTAGATATTTCGTTTGGTCGTCCAGGTTGAGCTCCTTGAGCTCTGCATCGGCACTTAGATTCACCTTTGACGTAGAAACTGCAGGCAATGTTGGCTCCATTTGACGTCGCGTCAGCTGGTTTGTCACTGTTGGATGTCTTTCATTAAAAAGGTGAGTTTTCGCTTGGTCACACAAAATGAGCTCCTTGAGCTCTGCATCGGCACTTGAATTCACCTTTGATGTAGAGACTATAGGCAATTTTGGCTCCATTTGTTCCCGTGTCAGCTGGTCTGTCACTGTTGGTTGTCCTTCGTTAAATAGGTGAATCAGATTGGGAGGAATGGTTGGCTCAGGTTCATTTGTGTCGTTCTTTTCTAGTTGGTCCCCTGGCACAGCTCTGACGACACAAGGTCTCCTGCCATTATATAATAACACAAGGTTAACCCCTTTTGCCAAGAAGGCCACCACATGTTCGTTAAACCAGCCGAAGGCATCCATCTTCAAGATTGTGAATGTTAGTCGATTCTTCTAGGCTCCCAGAGAGATTGGTAAGTTGGTTGCCAATCTACAAGTGGTCATTGTACCTTTCGCGGTCTCCACACAAATAGGAGTCACATTTTCTTCACATTGGATGTCCAATTCTCCTGTCAGTTTTTCTGACAAGTAGTTATGTGACGCCCCCAAGTCTACCATGAAGTAAATGATCCTGCCTTGAATACAGCCTTTCAGGTACAATAACTTGGATCCTCTCGCAGGAGTCGCCATAAGATGTTCACGATAAGCCGCAAGTGCCCCTATCTGTTGCAAGGCATTCAGGTCAGACTCCGTCAAATCCGTTTCTGGGTCCTCTTCATCATCTTGTTCACCATCTTCTTGATCAAATGCCTCTCTCTCCATCCTATCAAATCCTTCAATGGCAGCCATGATCTGCTTATTCAATGGTTTGGGGCATGATCTCCAAGAGTGACCTTGTTGATGACAGTTGAAGCAACGCGTGGAACTGCCCACTGTTGGTGAGCTGTTGCTGTGACTAGTTGAAGGTCCAACATTGTTTCTTCTCTGGAACATGTTCCCTCCATTGTTTCCTTGGTTGCCAAACCCTGTTTTTGTTGGGAATTTATTCACGCTACTCGAGGCTTGGTTGCCATTTGGAGCTGAGTCCCCCCTTGAAAAGAAGCTCGGACTCGGTCTGGATCCACTAAATACTCTTGTTGAGGTTGCGGGAGCAGCTGGTGCCAATGTGCTCTCATAATCACAAACCATTTCAGCCGCTCGAATAGTTGAATTGAAATCATGGGGCATGTAGCTGTCTATCGCACGTCGGGTCCAGGATTGCATTCCAGACAATAGGTAATGAGTTTTGTCCGCCTCGGACATATCTTCAATAACCCATACACTCTGTCTGAATCTATTGAGGTACTCTCGCAATGACCCTTTCTGTTTGAGGCCCGATAATTCTGTCCTCAATCTCATGTGTGAATCCTTCGGTATGAACTCCTCTCGTAACGCGGCTTTGAATGCGTCCCATGTTTGAAAATGCATTCCTGCCATCCGGTACCAATTTGTAGTGTAGCCCTCAAAATATGCTAATGCCAAGTCAGTTCTTTCTTCCTCAGGAGTGTTCATTAGACGGAAGTAATGGTCCATGTGAAACAACCAATCTTCCACAACTCGAATGTCACGCTCTCCTTTGAAAGTAGGTGGTGCTTTCACTTTGGCAGTCTTTCTTGGGCCCTCCGTGGTTCGCGCTCGTGGTTCTCTTGGTATCTGTGGAGGAGGCGCCACTGCATTCTCCCTAGTTGCTTCCAACTCTTCAAACCTGGCTTCGAGCTGTGTTAGCCCGTCTCTCATTTCTCTAGCAAGGTTAATTTGGGTAAGATTCATGGCTCGCAAGGATGTTTGCCATTCTTTCCTTTCGGTTTCTCTATCCTTCTTCACCTCGCTAAGCATAGCCGTCATTGCGCTTGATAAGTATTGCCGCATCTTCACTTCAAAGAGGTCCTGTTGTGCCTCTGGCAAGGGTTCATCTCTTGGTGTAGGTTCAGAAGGGCCACCCATCTCTTCATGGAGGGGAGCCACTGTGGAGTGCATACGCTCTTTCTTTCTCGACTTGGACCTGGTGCCATCTCGATGCATGCGAGAGCTGTATTCTCGAGTCAGCTCTTCTCCGTCCGTCAGTGCTCGTAACTCTTCAAGATGGTCCTCCATTATAGTCAGAGGTGTACTTCCAACAGATTATCGCCTCAATCCTTTTTATATTTGAAGCTCTCCCTTCTGTCAGCCGGGCCCCACAGCTCTCTTTTCTTCTTTATTAAATCAGCTTAAATGAAAATATCCCTTCCTCAAACTTAGCACGCCCACATCACCTGAGAGCCAAGTAGGAACCAGGTCATTTGTGCCAAGCAAGCACACGACAAACGGAACATACCAACCAAAGCAAACACAGAGGATCCCTCTCAAGCCACAAACCCCCCCTGAGACCGGACGTAGGACCTTTGCCTAGCCGCGCCCACACAAATCTATCACAGAATTAGCCCACGGGAAAACATCCATCCAACCATCTGTGCTTTCACCATTAAGCAGCACATTGCCTCAGTCACGCCCCACCACTTTTTGGTCGATAGCCCTTATAGCTAAACGATCGGCAGCTATCCCGCACCGGCAGCTAACCACCCGTGCTTTACACCCGAATTCGAGCAGCATCTCTGTATCAATGGTTAACCCGTACAGTTCGAATATGTCGCCCCGCACCCCACAAGGTACAGACCGTGCTTTCACCTACCTAGGCAGCACTTTGCCTCATCCGTCCTACGTGCAGACAGCGCCAGGCCCGAACCGCGAGAACTGACCGTGCTTACACCTCGAGGGCAGCACTTTGACTCATCAAGTCCCCCGTTCTGCCGACCACCCCGACCGTGGACGCACCCGTGCTTACACTGTGGGCAGCACCTTGCGCAACGGTTGTCCTGACAAATCCCAAAAACGTGGCCATCCCTGTGAGACTTGCGTAGCTGACCGGCTAGTCGGCTCTAATACCACATGTTCGTCGGCGCCTCAAAGGGCGCTGGGACTTGAGCGGTTTCCCCAACACGCGCTTAAGTCTAACATTCATCCATCATGCACTTACATAAAAGCCAACTCAGAAACGTAACAAGCTTAACCATTCAGACTTAAGAAAACTGGAATCCCAACCAACCCGAAAGCCAACTCAGAATCCGTCCCCAAAAGGTAACCAAAGGCAAAGACAAGCCACACATGAAATCCAAGGCATAGTGGTCGCCAAACTGACCAATTGGCATAGCGGCAAGTCCCATGTCGATGACAGGGACCCTTAGGCGCCAGCGACGGCAAAAGGTTGTAGTAAGGGTCCTTCCACTTGGACCAGTCCCGGAGGCGAAACCGAAATGGTAATCATCCCCAAGGATCAACTTTATTAGATTCGGAAGAGGTTACATTCATACATAGACTGACCGGTCTCGGGGCCACCAACACGTGCTGGGCATTGTGCCTGGCTCGTGCTGGTAGAGGGAGCTGAGACCTGGCGACTGGATTCCTGGCGCTGGTTGAGCTGCCCAAGTTTCTGTCTGCCGGACTCCCCCTATAGTTCTGCTGTGATTCGGCGCACCCCCTCTGGTTTGAAACATAGTGCTTTCTGGTAAAGCACGCTTTTTAGGACTTAGTTTTTATTTTGCTGATTAAGCCTGGCAAGCCTGGCAGAATCAGTCTGGCTCCCGGACATGGGTCCCGGGAGCCGTCCCGACGGCCGAATCAACCTGCTTTCCTGACTAGGCCATGACTCGAGCTCCAGAGCTAGCTCATGACTTTGTGACTACTTGACTGGCTCACCACAGGTCGGAGGCTCAGTCCTTGACATTCTAACTTGCTCTGGGACCTTAGGGAGTGTCACCCCTTTGAGTCTTACAGGGCACGCTGGGTGCACCCAAGTCAGCTTTACAACACTTGGACTGCTGCTTGTGTCGAAAGGTGTTGGACTGCTTGCTGTCAATCCTTATCCTCTGGCATGGACTTCTTAGATTTTGCCTTAGAAGATGTGGCCTCAATGGGAGATTCTGCTGGAAAGTCCGTTGAAGGGTCAATTAGCCTCGCCCGCTTGGTGTATTGCTAGTTGAGTGAGAAGTGCTCCCACCGCAGTCTGCTTCTTTGGAGAGAGAAGGGCCTTAAAAATTTCTTATTGGACTAGGTGAGCCCAACTGTAGTTGTATCCATCTGGCTCAATAATAGCAGCTAGTAGGTACATAACGAAGGTCATTGAAATGCGAGCCTTTCTTGACCTTGCCACCTCAAAAAAGTTGACTAAGAAGGTAGCAACTCCTTGAAGAACTTCATCAACGATGGCTTCAAGTAATAGGCCATCATTCGTGTGCCATGTCTTTTTAGTAATGTCCATATACTTTTCGACTTTCACGGCCCTTGTCTTGTGTGTGGACATGTGCCTTGGCCCATCAGGAATGCCAATTGCTATAAGAGCTTCTGTGGCAAATGAGACGGTGTGTGTCACTTGGTTCAGCCTGTACTTGAAGCTCGGAATATCCTAAACGGTTGAGCGGAATGCATATTCCACAATGATAGTGAATTGGCGTACAGGAAGAGAATAGTCTTGAAATCCACAGGTCTTCAATAGGGGCTCCCCTGATTTCCACCATTTCCGTGCCTTGTAGGGGCTTGGCACCGGGAGGAGTTCTGGTATGGCCAGCTTTTCCTCCATTATTTTGTCATCTAATGCGTGTGGCCCTGAGATCTTCTTCTCCCACAATGAAATCTGGGTCCAACTCTTGTGTGAGCTTGAGCTTTTTGACTGGTCGCGTAGGATCGATTATGGCTTTGCCTTTATCCTTATCCTCCTTCACCATCTTGGCAAGTTGTAAGCCCAAAAAGTGCTTAAATTTCTCAGAATAGTAAGTTCAAAAGTGAAAAGGAGCAATAAAAGCTGCTAAATATAACAGGTGAGCTTTGAGAATGAATGGATGACCTTTATGACTGCTGGATTGTGCTTTGGGGATGTTGGAAACTTTCTAGAAAATTTCGACAGCATGTCTCTAGCAAGTGTGAGTTTTGAATGGATCCCACCTCCTTATATAGACCCCCCCCCCCCCCCTCCAAATTTGGGGAACCAAGATGTTAAATATCAAATCGAATAAAAAGAACATTCTAAGATCAATGGTGACATAGGCGAACCAAGATCAGGTCATTCACACGTGTGGGGATCCAAAACATTGCTAAAAATGGCCAAAAAACTTAGTTCAACTCAAAAAAATTGCTAAATCTCTATTTTTGGGAGTTTGGCTGGGGATCTTCGCTTGCCAATTGGACAGTAGTTTTACCATAGAAAGATGTGCAAAATATCAAGGGGGCAAACCATGATGTCATTTTCACACGTGTGGGGAGCCTGTTTAGTGATTTTTGAAGAATGGGTCCCCAACAAAAATTGGCTGGGAGTCTTGGTTTGCCTGACTCAATATAGATAGAGCATAACATGAGGAGTTTACTTGAAGAGGGCGAGCCAACATCTCAAAAAGACAAGCCTGTAGGTGGGTTTAAGTGATTTTTACTATTTTTGGCCTACAGGGCTGAGATTTAGGGTTCATGGATTTCTTGACTCAATTTAGACTTATCAAGACGTGTTCTAGCCATGGTCAAATAGGAGAACCAAGACAATGAAAATTGAGAGAGATATTGAGGTTTTTGTCTCCGCTAGTGACTTGTGTTGTTCTACTTGGCTGAATAGTGAAGGGTTTGGAACTGTTCAGATCATTGGCAAATGGTATTTCCTTCACTGGCACTAATTTTGGCACTGAGTTCAAAGTCTTTTTTTTTTTTGAGCAATGTTGATTCACTTTGTTGCACAGTACTATATTTGGTGGCCTTCATCTTACCTGTAACCTGTACTAACTCCATGAACCATGTAAATTGTTTATTTTTTTTTTCCTAGAGATACTCTACTCTCTACACATAACACCACTCCCTGTACATTGTATCACAAAAAGACAGACAAATAGAAAAATCATTCATAAACAACTGGGAAAATGCAAAAAAAGACAAAAAAATAAAAAAATTAATAATCATACAAAAAATGATGAAGTTTATACAGTGGGAGGTAAGTGATAATAGCGCCTTAGCCGACTACCATTTACCAAGGTGGGTAAAAGGTCACCTTCCAGTGTGGCCAATTGAACTGCGCCATTCTCGAATATTTTCATTACTAGATAGGACAATAGGTGATAGATTTTGAGGTTGCTTGATCTCGACCCCTCCAAGATTGGACTTTTCTTCTTCATGAAAACTACATCTCTACTATCAATTACTTTAAAGGTAGAGAGCATGTAGATTCGATAGGCTTTCTTGTTGGATGAATATCCAACCATTACACCTTTGTTTGCACAAGGATCATCCTTCTTTCTCGTTTCCAAGGGAATATGGACAAAGCATATGCATCCAAATACTCTAAGGTGCTCAACCTTAGGTTTCTTCAAATAGAGTGCTTCATATGGTGACTTTCCTCCAACTGCAACATGAGGGAGTCTATTGCAAAGATAGTTTGAAGCATTGATAGCCTCACCCCAAAAGTCTTTTGGCAAGGATGCCTCAATTCTGATGGTTTTGGCACATTCACACAGTGTTCTATTCTTTCTTTCAGCCACCCCATTTTGAGATGGTGTATGTGCACAAGAAAACTCCCTTTTAATGCCTTCAAGCTCACAATAATCATGAAATTTATTGGAAGTGTACTCACCACCTCCATCACTTCTAAGAATCTTGATTTTGTAAGAAAATTGCTTTTCAATTAGAGCTTTGAACTTTAGGAAATAGTCAAACACCATAGATTTTGAAGCTAGAAGATATACCCAAGTAAATCTAGTGAAATCATCAATGAAAGTTACAAAGCAAGTAGCACCACCATTGATCTTTGAAAATGAGAAGTGCACATCCGAGTGTATGAGCTCCAATGGATGTGTAGTCTTGATAGATGACTTTGAAAAAGGCTTCTTATGAGACTTAGATATGGCACAAGCCTCACATGGCTTGAAATTCTTGGAGATAAGATTAGGCAAGCCAATAGCTTTGGTTTTCTTGACCATGGACACCATAGAATTATAGTTAGGATGTCCCAACCTTCTATGCCATAGTCCCTCCAAAGAAATATGAGTAACAAAAGCACTATCACAAGAGTTAGCATACTCTTTGGGATCAAGCTTGTAGATTCCACCATATCTAGACCCAAATGCAAGGATCTCATCATGCTTCTTGATTGTACATGTATCAACATTGAAATTCACATCTAGTCCACTATCAAACAATTGCCCAACACTAATAAGATTTTTTGTTAACTTGGGAACAAAAAGTACATTAGACAGAGAAAGAACTTTTGATGAAAAAAGCTTTAAGGGAATGGTCCCTATGCCTTCAATAGCACACTCATGATCATTTGCTGTGTATATGGATTTCTTGGCTCCTTCATAAGGTGTCATGGATGAAAAAGAATGCTTGGAGCTACACATATGTGAGGAAGCTCCATTGTCGATGTACCACGAACCATCCTTGTTGAAAGCTGATGAAGAAAAACTCGAGACCATAAGAGATCCCTCTCCATCACTTGAAGCAATTGGTGGCATAATGCCCCTTCTTGCCACAAAAGAAACACTTGATGTTTTTCTTCTTCTTCTTGGATGTGGAAGCTTGAGAGGACTCATCCTCATCTCCTTTCTCCTTGGAAATAAGATTGTTCTTGCTTGAAGAGGATTGGTGTTGATTCTTACTTCTTGTCTTGTGCTTGTCTTTGGTAAAGAGAGCTTTACCATCAATGTTGAGAGACAGTCTCTCCATTTTCAAGAGTTTACACTCTTGTCTTGATTCTTCATAAATTAGCACACTTTGGAGTGCTTCCAAACTTGGTAGCTCCTCCTTAATGGCATAACTCTGAACAAGGTTGTCATATTCCTCCTTTAACCCATTAAGTATGACTTGAACAAGTTCATTTTGGTTGATGGAGTTTCCTATGCATGACAATTCTCTATGGAGGTCTTTAACTCTCATTACATAAGATGAAGCACATTCATCACTTCTCTGTACACTTTGAAAAATTTGGTTTCTTAGTGTTAGAAGTCTAGAAGTATTTTTTGTCTCATAGACAGACTTGAGGGTATCCCAAGCATCATTGGCATTAGTACAAGCACCAATTTCTCTTAAGATGTCATTTGAGACATTCATCTTAATGTAATGCAGAGCCATCCTAGCTCTTTTTTTGTACTTTGGAATTTCTTGAAGAATTTGTGGTTCTTCTTCAATGCCAAGTACAATATCCATCACATCTTGTAGACACCCATTGAAGTCATAAAGAATGATGGAAATAAAAAAAGATGGATGAAAGAATTGCTTATTTTCTCACTATAGGAACCAATCAAGGGTATAGATCCAAATCCTATGTAAGACTTAGCAAAAAACTGTGAGCTGAATCTCACTAGCTTGACAATCTCTCTAAAACAAGATTTGAATCATCAAAAAAGATGAAGTATGGCAAAAGTTATGGTTCTCTGAATTTCATACACGTGAAATATTCCAAGAATGTCAAATTTGTATGAAACAATTTGCCTAGAACCTACAAGTTTTGTCTAAATCACATATAGATGAGATTATGTAGCTTCTGGATGATTTTTGTGATCATTCAGGCAATAAATGACATGTGCACACAATTTGCCACAGGTTTAGGTGCCCTACCTACAACCCTTCAAAAGATTATAACTTTTGATTGGCTTATCCAACTGTCATGATTCAAATTGAATCAGATTCTACCATTTCTAGCTTTCTAGCGGGCTAATTTGCTTGAAATTTGGATCTAGGTGAGAGAGAACCATCAATCTGAAAATGGGCGGATTTCACACGTGCCAGCACCTGAAATTCCATACAGTACCTGATCTGGCCCATTCAATGCGGTTTATAGCTCAGAATCACAAGAAAATTGCAAACTAGCTAGAAGGTAGAATCTAGACAATTCCTAGCTTGAAATCTGATCAGATCTGCAAACTTTTTGATTACATTTGCTTGTAAAACTTAGGTAGGCTCTGATACCATGCTGAATTCACACATGTGGGATGCCCTATGCATGTATTTTTGATCTCCTAAGTACAATAACACCATAAATATCAGACTAGCATTGGTTGTCAATAGGAAAGCTGATCATACAAGCAATATTATTGTGTTACAAGCAAGATCTGTCAACAAAACATAAGACAAAGCATCATAAATGCCTCTACTCGACTAGAGAGAGAAAATAGCAAGTACAAAACTCATGGAGAGAGAGATGGCACAAAGAGCTTGTCTCTAAATTTGCATTACACACAAATTTCATCATTTTCTCAATGAGAGTACATCACATATATATAGATCCATGGACTCTTCTCCTACTTTGAGTTGAATTGGAGTTGTGGATCCACCTCTCAAGCTATCTAGACTTATCCAAGCCACCTCACTATGTCTAATTGTGCCACATAGTCTTTTCATGCATTAAATGTGGCATGTAAAGTACAAATGGCAATTCCTATGGTAGCTCGAGTTTCTACTTCTACCTACCTTAATTATTTTATTCTAAGATGTATACTAAGCCAAAAAAGCTCAACTCATCTTTGGCATTTTTAGGACCCATACTCACAACATTAGATAGATTTTTCAATATTTTGACATACTCAACTATATCGGCAGCCCATTCTGGAACTACATCAGCATAAAAAATATGAGCATCCGGGAGTTCATCATCAACTCCCACTTCTTCTCGACGTGTCGTCAATCTAGAAAGGTGGTCAGCCAAATAATGTTGTTTTCCGGTCCTAACCACTATCCAAAATTCAAACTCTTGAAGCTGTAAAAGCCATCGTGTAATACGGCTCGTTGTACAAGGTCAATTTACCAGATATAACAATGGTTGATGGTCAACATAAAAGGCAAAAGGGTTGGCCAAAAGGTAATGTCAAAATTTCTTAATGCTAAAAATCATGGCAAGGGCCTCCTGTTCGGTGGTAGTGTAGTTAACTTTGGCTTCAATGAGCTGACGGCTCGCAAAGCGGACGGGAAAATCTTTCTTTTTCTCACCTGGTTGGGTCAACACGATCCCTATTGCATACTTAGATGCATCCGTGAGCACATGAAATTCGATGCTCCAATTTGGAGACCGTAGGATTGGGGCGGTGACCAAGGCTTGCTTAATCTTCTGTGTCCACTTAGGTTCAACAGTGAGGCGGTAGAGTGGCAAGGCCAATAATGCAAATAGTAATATAAAATATCTATAGTGATTGGCATGGCCCATAAAGGTATAGACATCACGCACTGTTTTGGGCATGGTCATCTCAATTATTTATTTGATCTTATATAGATCAATGGCAATTCCGTATTGCGATATGATATGCTCTAGCACGATGCCATGAGTTACCCATATTTGGCATTTGGCTGGGTTAAGAGAAATGCCATATCTTCGACATTGTTGCAGAACTTGTTCCAGACGATTTAAGTGATACCTACAGGCTGAATGTACACACAAATTATCAAGGAATACTTCTAACAATTTTTGAAGAAACTCCTTGAAGACATGTTGCATAACCCTCTGGAAGGTGCTTGGTGCATTATACAACCCAAATGGCATTACACGAAAAGCATAAGCCCCCCATGCGGTTGCAAAGACAGTTTTATGCTGGTCTTCAGGTGCTATTTGCACTTGGCTATACCCATTGAATCCGTCGAGGAAACTATTGGCCTCTTCTCCTGCTATTCATTCGAGCACTCCTTCAATAAAGGGCAGGGGAAAGTGGTCCTTCTTTGTGACTGCATTAAGTTTCTTGAGGTCTACACAAATTCGTAGTTTCCCGTTATTTTTAGGCACAATCACAATTGGGGATACCCAGTCGGTATGCTCAATCTCATATATGAATCCAGCTTCTAGTAACTTTTCCAACTCTTGTTGAATCAGTTCGGAGTAATGGGGGTTGCAGCGATAAGGTTGACTCACTTTCGGTTCGGCACCATCAACTAACAAAATGGTGTGCTGCACTACTTCAGGTGGTATTCCCTTCAGATCCTTGTAGGACCATGCAAAACAATCACGGTATTCTCATAGGAGGTCTCTTAGATCAGATAGCTCTTCAGTAGTAAGTTGTTCACCTACGGTTAAGGCTTGGCGTAGGGGTTTGGAATTCTTCAAAACATCACCTAAGGGCAGGGTGACATGACTGGACAATAAAACAGTTAAGGCTTCAGCCCACTCCCTTCTGGTTCTAGGGAGGCGAAGGGTCCTTCATCAAACTCAGGTTGGATAACCCCTTCCTGGTTCTAGGTTGAGGTAGGAGCATTCACAACTTTGTTTAGTGTACAGGCGATTCCATAGGTTCTATTGGCCGATTGAGATCACCAATAGGGGCCTTAGCTTGCTCCTCTTGGATCCACTTTTTTATCTTGATATAACGATCTTTTTCTTTTTGTGGGTTGGGATACTCTCCTGGTCCAGTGGATTTAGTGTAGTGGCTTATAGTATGGGGTTGACTATGCTCCTCGTTCAAAATTCTCTCTACCACTGGGGACTCTTTCAAGTGTTGGGCACGTGTCTGAACGTAGACAGGGGCTTCTAGTTTTGTGGATTTGCTCCCCTATCATGTACAATAGTTGCAAGGTTGACAGGTGTGTCAACTTGCGGCTCTACTGGTCGGGATGGACAATCTTTATAGCAATGGCCATGGCCACATTCTCTACATATAGGTGTGTAGGTGCCTTTATATGGGCACTCAACGATGCGATGGTTCTCTCCACAGCCATAACATTTGATAGGTGCTCTATTTCCATAGAAACATTGTTGTGTGGTAAACAAAGGATAAATAGAAGCTTCAGTTCCATCTGAGTAAAAACAGGGGAACCCTTGATCCTCAGGCATATAGACATTCTCAAGGCTGAACTCTAGCTGAGGTTGAGGATCATGACTTGTGGTAGCAAGGTTTGCTGGGATGATTTGACAGTTCATCTGAGGCCCAAGCTGTCGCACTACTAAGGCTGGTGCTACGTTATTCGGTCCAGGTAGTGCTAAGCGTTGTTGGGGTGCTTGTTGGAATGTGGGCCTTTGAAAACTCGTAATTTGGGGACCCTGTTATTGCATCCTCCATTGGTATTGTCGTGTAACGGCTTGTATTCTTGGATTGTAGATACAAGTAGATGTATCATGATTGTTGGTGTTGCAAATGATGCGAAACATTTGGGCTATCTATCTATTCTGTGGACATTCGTTCGCCGTGTGATTTTGTTGACATGTGGGACACCAAACATTATCACGCTTGGGAAATTGGTTGACAATAGGCCCTTGTCGTGTGGTATTTTTCAATTTCTGTTCAAAATATTTGGATATCTTATCCATCTGTGCCTGGTGGGTTTTATTCATGGTTTCAAGTTGTTGTAACAACAATTGTGTGGCAACATTGGCAAAGGATCCTTCACCTTGAGATCTATGGCTTTGGTCAGAGACAATGGCCCGAGAACATTGGGGTTCGTATTCTTCATCGGAGCCTTCATCCTCTTTGCGGATGGCATCATCCATAGCATCACGTAAGGTAGCATAGGATTCTGGAGGTCTAAGTTCAAGGCAGATAGATTTCGGGAGACCAGCCATGAACCATATGAGCACGCCTGATCAGGTGCTAAGTGGGCAAGGCATTCAGTTTTAAGACGTTTGAGTCGTTTGATGTAATCGCATACCCTCTCATCCTTTCTCATTTTGATCTTACTAAGCAATAAAACTGGGCTTTCAAGGAATCTGGATGATTTCAACCTCTTAACAAAAGAGTCCTTGAGTGATTCCCACTCGTTTCGTTCATGACGCTCAAGGTTGAAATACCACTCACGAGCGGCATCAGTGAGGTTCATACTAAAGAGTCGGAGTTTTTCTTCCGGAGTTGTCTCTCCATAGACTTCACATGCTTCCTCATAAATTTGAAGGTAGCATGTTGGGTCAGTAGTACCATCATATCGTGGCAGATCGAGTCTAGGAGCTCGTCGATTATGTGGAATGGCTCCTGGTAATGGTACAACAAAGGCTAACGGGTTGGGGATCCTTTGGGCTCTTGGTGCCTCAGGTGGTACTGGATTCTCTTGAGATTGGTTTGGATAATTGGCAGCCATGTCGAACTGCTCTTGGAGATTTTGGGGTTGGGGATGGCTAGTTGATGGTTCCTAGTCTCCAAGTGAACTTCCTTCCTCTCTCGAGATCCTAGATTTAGTCTTTCAACCTGATCTTAGTTGCATCCAAAAAAAAGATCTTGTCTAAGTTCGCAGTTGAGAAAAGTATCTTGTTTGGGGATCCAAAAATTCAAATTCTAGGAATGTGAAATTGAGAATGTACGAATGTAAGCTTTGGAATATGGAATTGGGGAATGAGATCTGGGATTTGTAACAAGTCTCAAGACATGTGGATTTGGAGATTGTCGGAGAGCGAATGAGGGAAGCAAATCTGGGGATTTAAGATGGGAATGGAAAACGTGAATATGGAAATTTGGAGAATTGGGAATTGTAGATTTGGGATTCACAAGAGGTCTTGCAGATTTGGGATCCCAAAATGGGAAGGCAATTCTAGCAATGTAGCTGGGTGAAACAAAAAGTGTGATGGTTGGAGATAGGATGAGATTTTTGGATCTCCTCTTTGGCCAGTGATAAAGGGTGGATGGATGTAGGCTATGCCCAAGGGGGGAGTCAAGATATCAAATTTTGGAGTCCTGGGGTGATTTTGGATTGTATGAAGCTAGGAGTGAAAAAAGTCCAAATCTATGGATCCTTTGGGAGGTATGGTTCACCCTTCTAGGGATGTCAACATATGTATTAGATCTCTCAGATTTGAAAGAGGCGAGTCAAAATATCCAAATTGGATCCTATTGGCCAAAAATAATAAATTTTGGATTTTCTCTGGTTTTGGCCAATCTTGTGGGTATCTTGGTTCTCCTGACTCAAATTAGCTTCTTCACAAGTAGAGCATGTCACTTGCAAATAGGCGATCCAAGACCTTGAGGGAACAATGAGATATGACACTCACAAAAAGTCTTTCAGATTGGGGATCCCAAAAAGTGCAAAAATCAAGATTTTCACACTTTTCAATTCAACATGATGGGTGCTTGGGCTCTTGGTTCGCCCTTTTGATAGGCTGTTTGGGATCCCAGAAAGTGTAAAAATCAAGATTTTCACACTTTTCAATCTAGAATGATGAGTATTTGGGCTCTTGGCTCGCCCTTTGGATAGTGTACTGGGCTTAATGAGATCTATCAAAGGTGAAGGAGGCGAGCCAAGATGGGTTTTACCTAAGGCTGTAGAGGCAAGTTTCTCAAAAACTTTGAAGTCAGATATCTCGGCAATGGTGCAAGCTCTTGGCTCACCCTTTTGATACAGTCTTCAACAAGTAATTGTCTACTAATTTGAGCTAGGCGAGCCAAGCTGAGTAGTTTTGGAGTTTTGGAGAACCAAAACAGGTCCAGGGTGTTTTTTTTGAGTAAAATCTTCAGATCTTACTGTTTAGGCTTGTCCCTCTAATAGATGGTAGTTCATTCTCAATTTTATCTTCAGTTAAGAGGGCGAGGCAAGTTGTCAAGATTTAGGCCTCCAAACATCAGTTGGGAATTCAAGACCCTGTTTGGCAGTTTTGTGAAGTTGCCATAGTCAGATTTGGGGAGGCAGATTCATGATGGTTTAAAAATTAGTTTGAAGGCTGTTTTTTTGCATTGTCTTGTGGGGGAATGATAGTTTCATGATAGTTCCTCACATACATATGCTCAAAACACCCAAACCAAAAGCATAACAATCATAAAAAATTTGCAAAGTAACCACTAAAAACTAGTGACCAGTCCCTACAACAAAGCCAGTAGAAAAACAATGAAAAACAACAAAAGTTAGCAAGCATTTGGCTCCCCGGCAACGGCGCCAATGTTGTCAAGAAGTAAAAGGTTTCCACCTTCTCCTCCTAAGTCATTTGTAGCACGGGAAGTGGGCTCGAACCTAGGAGCCGTGAAGATGCTTGCAAAACAAAAAGTGTTAACATCTACTTCTACTTGCAAACAAATAGCATTCCAACCAAAACATCACCAAGATAAGCTAACCATTAACTCTATCTCTCTCACTTCTCTCACATTCTCTTCCAACACACTCACACACACACACTCTTCCACCCACTCTCACTCTAACATCCAATCTACTCTTTTTAACCACACTCTACAAGCTTAACTAGAAATAGAAACACTCAAAGAGGAAGCACTTATGCTAAAATGGGGCTAAAATAGCAAGAACTTAAGCAAATATGCATACTACACAAAGTCACACTAAATTTAGCCAAACACCAAGATTAGCACAAGTGGACCCAAAATGGCAGCACTTAGCTCTCATACATTAAGGATAGAAATTACATAGAAAGGGCTTCTCTTTATAGAAGGTTGTGGAGTGTCCTTTCCACATTTACTTGTGAGACTAGGAATTTCAAGTCTCAATATAGAATGCAAGTTCTTTTTAGAATATTGACATTGACTTTTGCATACTTTTTTAAGTCTAAGTTTAAACATTGAGACTTGCAAAAATTGGTTTCTTGTCCCCTAGCGACTAATGGCACCACAAGTTGGACTTATGCATGCAGGGTGCCATACTTGGGGCCTAACGCAACTTATCTACTGACGGCTCTTCAAGATGGGCTTATACGCGCAGGATGCCATGCTTCGACCATTAATTTTGCAAAATTGATATTTACGTTAGCTTCATCCTTGTAAGGTACTACTTTCCTAAGTTCTCCCAAGCTCCATTGGGCCCCTTGGGCCTTGTATTCCGGCCCCCACATCAACTGTGCTCTCCTTTCTCCTCATCCCTTCCATGAACTTGCTGATACAAAAGTAGGGAAAAAAAAACATGAAAATAAAAAAAACCAAGAGAGATCAAAATATTATAAAAGATCAAAAAATAATCTTAAGAAAATCAAAAATCAACCATAAAAAATGACAAATAATATTAGAATGTTGAAAACAATATAAAAAGACAAAATACTGTAAAAAATTCCTAAAAAACACATTTGATATAAACAATTTCAAAAAAACTAAAAACTAAAAAAAACCTGAAAAAACATTAAAAATTTAGAAAACCCTTAAAAAAGAACCCAAATAATGTCAAATAAAAAAAAATTCAAAAATACTCAAAAATAACATAAAAAAATCGAAAAAACCTTAAATAGCATTGCAAATCCTAATATAAAGTGTACCCCTGATTTTTTTCAGGGTTACTACATGGAGTGCTCGAGAGAAGATGTTCCAATTGTTTTATTTTTTCGAAAAGAAGTGGTTGCATTTGGAAATGTCTTGACTGTTGAATCAAGTGGAACATGTTTTTTTTAGAGAAGGTGGTTTGGATAAAAGTGTGGTTCTAATTTTAAAGGTGTTTAAAATAGATTGTCCTTTGCCATATTCTCACGGCGATTTTGATCACCTAGGAGACGTTTAGAACTATATTTTCATCGATGTCATAGCAAAAAAAATCTTGTGCCATAATGCAGATATTCTCAAAATGAATGAACTCGAAGACTACTATCCTAGTGGAAAAAAGTTTCTTGTTATCGTGAGAGTAACTTCAATTACAACAGAAGGAAATATTGTGAATGCCACGACAGATGACGGGGACCCTTTCTACATGCAAAATCAAACAATGATTTAGTGTTTGTCAAAGCTATCTTTGCACTCTAAAAAGAGAAAACATGTATCATTTACTGAACCATTAAGTGAGTGCTTTACGTATTATTCTAAAGTGTCGAGGATGTGGTCACTCGCACTAATATATCTGCATCAACTTACAGCTCGGATATTCTTACAGATGTAGAGGATGTTGGAGAGGCTGTTGATAACAACAAAAATAAAATACGTCATTTTCAAATCGACATTCAAACAAAACGTACACCGAATTCGTCAATTTTTGCAAGTGCAAATGCATCCACCCGTTGTAATTCAGATTTTTCGGAATTCGATTTCGATGAACATGATTACACAAGCAACATATTACATGATGGTAATATGACAAACGATCCTACAAGATCAAGATGGTCACAAGCAGATGAAGTTTTTGAAGATCTACAAAGAGAGCCTCAAGTATATCCAACATCCTTTGGACCTCCTCAGAGTTTCAAAAGAAAGTGTGTGCTTGCTTATGTTGCACCAAAAAAAGTAGATTATGTTTTATCATCAGAAAATATAAGGGAGACATTGATGCAACCATGTTGTAGTAAGTTGTGCATTTGACAAATCACCTACAAAGAATGTGAAGACTTGCGACTAGGTGTGTGGAAAAAATGAGGAGCTGACAAGCATAATCAATTATTGCAGATGTTCAAATGTTTTTTTCATAAACAAGAAAAGTCAGATGCAATGTTTGATATTTTGGAGGAACCCAAATTGTGTTTCAAACCTACGTTGGATGGTAAAGCTATATGCATAAAAGCATATCAGAATCTGTTGGGAATCTCGCATGGAATGTTTTGGCAAGTAATTGTTGAGGCACGTTATTCCATTGTGTACAAGTTTCATGGAAACACTAGCACATTCAAGCAACATGGACATTCTGCGAAAGGGTTGGCTATAATGCATGGGATTTTGGAAAAGCATGCATTGCCTCAACCACATCTACAACATAAATCAAAAGATGGCGCTGTTATTTGCGAACATCATCTCCCACTCAGCATGCATAAACATGACGTCTTCAAAACTATAAATACACAACTTAAAGACGCATGTATTCCTGAAGTTTCAAGATCCACGCTCTACAAGATGTGGAAACAAGAGTTTATTCCATGGCATGTCTAATGTAAGACCATGAGGAATCATGATGTAGAAAGTTTAACGCCTTTTAGAAATTCTAAAGGTTGAAAATAGTTTCTAATTCTCAACCTTTAGAATATTGAAATAGTAAATCACTAGTCTAAAAGGTTAAACTTCTACAGATTTGTCTAGAATTGCACCAAAGTTGTCCATCTTTTGTAATAGTCTCTTGACTAATGTAGGGCTTGGCCCAAGACCGTTAATTATAAATGAACCACTTTTAGTGGCAAATGACACATTGTGATTAAATTTCTATGAAAGTTCTTATAATACAGCTTGTTCAAAGTAGTATATGATTCAGTGATGTTTATGTTTCTTTTGAAATTCTATATCAATGTTTATGTTTAAAAGTTGTGTATGTTATTCGAATCGACACTAATTTTGGACAATTATATTAGGTGCTCATAGCTATTGGACAACAACATCAATAAATTTCAGAAAGTTAACTAATCGTTAAATCTAATTTTCCAAGTTAAGTAGTGTGGGCGGGGGAGAAGTTAAAAAATACCCGATGTTTTAGATGTTTTTTTATAAATCCCCCCCTCCCCTTCCCCCACCCCTCGCGGGGGGAGGGGTGGGTGGGGGGGGGACATTAATGAAAAATTTTGCGATGCCTTTGCAAAAATAAGGGAAGAATTTCGTGACAGGCGAGAGTCGCGAATTTTGGCGAAGGCCTTCACAAAAATTTTGCGATGTAGCCTGTCACAAAATTTTTGCGACAGGCTGCAACGCAAAAATTTTGCGAGAGACTTGAGTCGCGAAATTTCGCGATAGGCCTTTGCGAAAATTTTGCGATGCAGCCTGTCACAAAATTTCACGAAGGCCTTCGCGAGAATTCGCGACTTGCACCTTTCGCGAAATTTTTGCGATGCTTGGACCCCTAGCGCGCCTGTCGCAAAAATTTTGCGACAGGCGCGAGTCGCGAAAATTTCGCGCTGGAAGGGGGAAATTTTTTTTCAAAAATGGCGGATGGGAGACGAATAGAAGTTTAAAATAAGAACTTTTTTAAAATCAGCCCCCCCCCGCCCGCCCACCCGCTATGGCAGGTGGGCGAGGAGGGGGGTTCTAATAAAAAAAAAATTATATTCTTCCCCCCCGGCCACCACGGCGGGTGGGCAGGGGGATTTAACCTTTTCTTGAATTTAGAAAATTTAATTTAACAAGGAGGGGTTAATTTTTTTTCACATTCAAAAACCTTAATCAGATATGAGATAATATATGGTTATAAATATATATATATATATATATATATATATATATATATATATATATATATATATATATATATATATATATATATATATATATATATATATATATATATATATATATATATATATATATATATATATATATATATATATATAGTCATAAACTCATATATACTCTTTCATATATGTAATATATATATTCAAAACTTTATGTTTTTGTCTTCTCATACTAATGTTGTTTATATGATGAGCGTTTGCAGGCTTTCTACGCAGCAGAAGAGACTGTCCTCATGCCCATTGGTGATGCGAATCCAATTTTCTTTACAAAGGCATAGAGAATTGTTCAAAAGCCTAGTTCCAACGGCAAGTACATGAAAGTCTTCGTCGTTGTCTCCAAAGTATTGGTTGGTGAGCTTGGATTTTCGATGGAGGATGTGGTGCGGGCAATTATCATGCCTGAAACCATGCTGATTGAAAGGGTTGAATTCATGACCCGGGATTTTAATGGAGAAGAACGCCATTTTGTTCTGTCTTGCTCGGATACAGTGCATTATACAGAGGCACCTGAAATTCATGACTCAACTGGTGCATTGCGTAGATATCATGGAAATTTACTCAATGGGATGATTGCTCTTCAAAACTTGCATGAAATGATGCAAGAACATGAAGAAACAATGATGGAGACAGCTGAAATTGCCACGAACGTAGTCAGCGAGCTGAGAGAAATAGAACTGGTATTATTCTATGAGACAGAACCGGCACCATCCTCAGCTCCAACTCTATCTGGAGGTAGAAAACAAGCACGACAAAAAGTTACATCGAAATGATGCCACCCAAAAAACGAAATTTCTATTGGTCGAAAAACAGCCAAGCCGGTTGAACAGGCTAAAATGTCCATTGGAGCCAAGGGTTGATCTTACTGGAACAATATCTAGAGGCCTCTATGACATTGCATCATCCTCCAAAAATGATGATGCATGTGAAAATTGTCAACATTTCCTAGCTAGTTTGAGGCCTAAATTGGCTAAAATTGTAAATAGTTTTGGTTCTGGAGTTTCACACGTGTGAACCAGGCCACAATGTTTTTATTTACTGTATTTTTTCAGTATGATGAAGTGTCAAACTTCATACCCTTCAAAATGAGACCATTTTGATGTATTTTGGTCATATAAGCCATTTTTAGCTATTTTTCCTATATAGGGAATATCTAGGGTCAAGTACCTTCTAGAGAGAGGAGAGAGAGTCATCTTCCTCATCCATAAATAGTAGGGAAGTCGTGGAGAACAGGTTGGAGAAACCTTTTGTATGCTTCATTGAGATCAATAGATCATTGTCATTGTTTCTTCCTCTATTGAGAGCATTGTTGTGTGTATTGTCTTCAAGCTATTGTGTATGATCTTAGGTGCTTTCCAAAAGTGATAGGCTGATGTATTATGGACTGTATAATGCTATTTTGGGCCGCACTTGATGTTTATGGAAGTTTCCATTTGTGATAAATGCTTTTTGATCAAGTTCTTTGCATTCTAGGTAGCATAGAATGTGTTGCCAATTCCTAGCTTATGTAGTTTGGAGTGCAAGCATTCAAGCCAATGATCTTGGAGTTTAGATCCACTTAGGATCTGTATTTTTCACATGGTATCAGAGCTGGTTGGCTTCTATTTACAGTAAGTATTCCATTTTTGGTGATATTTGGATGTTTGATCAAGTTCTAGCATGATTTTGCATTGCTTTGTTGATCAAATCTTACTAACCTTTGTTTTGTGAGTTGAACTTGTGGATCAAAAGCATATTTCAGGTCTATTGAAGATCAGAGGCTGAAAAGAAACTATTTTGGATCAGATCATAACACCTAATCATTTGTGATTGTGAGGCTTGTGCATATTCAATACTAACAATGTTCTTTTCAATCCTATTGTTGACAATCTCCATTCTTGGATGAACACTCTCCTTAAGTGGATGAAACTTCTCCTTAAGTGGATGACAAATGCTCTTTTGAGTGAGTTGTAATTCTCCTAAAGGCTGAGCAAAGCTCCCATTTGGATGAAAGATCCCCTTTTTTGGGTGAACATATTGTAAGCTCCATTGTGAAGAGCATATTGTAAAGATTGTCATCAATTTTGGCATAAATTTTGGTGTACTTTGTTGAGCATGTAAGTAACTCTCCTTATGTAATTTGATTGGAGCATTTGCTGGAAGGTGTTAACCATTATGCAAGTGTGTTTTTAGGTTCTTAACAGGTTGAGGAACATTCTCATGTGAAGTGATCTTAGATCTACATCTAAACACCAAGATTTGACAAGATAGTGAAGCTAGTCTTGTGATTCACTAAGTGTGCTCATTCATTCACCTCTAAATCTTGTATTTATCACTTGATGGAGTTTATAAACTTTTAGAAGTGTGGTTTACATGTGGTTTTACAGGTTGAATCAATATCTTAGTGTGTTGATCATATGTTGATCAAGTTTGTTCATTACTAGGTAATCTTGGCATCCTAGTTTTGGGTATTTTCTAAGAATGCAAGTAACTCTTCACACCATAACTTGATTTGGTCACTTGCTGGAAAGTTTGAGAGCTTAAGCAAGAGTGTGTTCAGGTTGGTTTGATTTTGTAATCCATTCTTAGTGTGTGCAAAGTGTTGCATGTGTTTCAATCTTCCTTTCTATGCTTGGAAACCATCTAGGTTCAAGATAGAAGTGTTTTAGGGTCCTAAATCTTCATAGATCTCTTTATCTATCATTTTTTGAGAGAAAAGTGAGTGCTAAGTGCTTTAGGACAAAACATTAAAGTTGAAGAAACATTAGAATCATGGCTTCCAATGGTGGGATCATGCTAGAGTCTAGTGAAAGGTTGAGTTCATCAAACTACTCTACTTGGAAAGTGAGGATGGAGTCCTTACTTGAGTTGAATGAACTCATGGACATAGTTGCAGAAATTGAAGAGAGACCTCTCACACTTCAAGAGCAACAAAGGTTTGATAAGAAGGCCAAAAGGGCTCTTCATATCATTAAAATGAATGTTACAAATGAACTTCTCAAGGAAGTTGGAAAGTGTCAAAGTGCAAGTGAGGCATGGAATGCCTTAAAGAAGCTCTTTGAATCAAAGTCCACATCTAGGGTATTGACCCTAAGGAGACAAATATTTTCTAGTAGGCAAAGAGAGGGTGAAAGTGCTCATGCATTTATCTTGAGAGTTAAGTCCCTAAGTGATGATTTAGCATGCATTGATGAGAACATAAAAGATGGTGAAATAGTCCAAGTTATGTTGAATGGTTTGCTAAATGAACATGCTAACCTTGTGCAAAGTTTTGCCATTCAAAGAGTCTTGCCAAGTGTGGTGGACTTGCAAGAAATCTTATTGGCTGAAGAACATAGGTTGCAATCAAAGCTTGATGGTGCATCCTTGCAAGGTGGAGGTGAAGAGGCTTTCTTCACAAAAGGCAAATTCAAGGGCAAAGGTAAAGGCAAAGGGAAATGGTCCAAAGGTGGTAACTTTGATCATGATGATCACTCTTCCTCTTCCTCTTCTACTAAGAACAATAAGTCAAAGTTCAAGTGCTTTTATTGTGGGATAAAAGGTCATTTTGCAAATGAATGTTATAAGAAGAAAAGAGAGCAAGGAGAGAGGCAAGGAAATCTTACAATAGATGAGGAAGAACATAACACATGTGAATCACTTGTTATGACTTCAAGTTTGTTAGCCAACATAGATGATAATGATCCTTGGTGGATTGATAGTGGAGCCTCATCTCACATGACAAGACATAAGGAATACTTTACATCCTTATTGTCTTATGAGGGAGAAGGTAACATCATCTACACTGCAAATGATGGTCAATGTGACATCAAAGGCATAGGCACTATTCCTATTTCCCTTTCAACAAATAGGAAAGCAAATCTTGAAAATGTTTTGTACATTCCTTCAATCACTAAGAATTTGCTTAGTGTAAGTCAAATGATTGACAAAGGACTTGATGTGGAGTTCATTGGAGATGCATGTTTGATAAGTAAATGTGGATCCTTGATTGCTCAAGGTAGGAGGCATGGTAAACTTTTCAAGCTTGATGCATGTGTGATCTCTAATCATGAAGGATGTATGGCTAGGGAGCAATTGACAAACCAAGAAGTTTGGCACAAGAGGTTGGGCCATCCCAACTTCAAATCTTTGGAGGTAATGGCAAAGAAAGAGCTTGTTCTTGGTCTCCCTAAAAGTCTTGTTGCAAACAATAGTGTTTGTGAACATTGTGCCTTGTCCAAATCTCATAGACTTGCTTATTCTAGATCTACTTCTAGATCTAAAGAAGCTTTTCAACTTGTGCATTCTGATATTCATTCTTCTAGTACAACTAGCAATGGTGGGGCAAAGATGTATGCAACTTTCATTGATGACTTTAGTAGGTATACTTGGATCTATCTTCTTAAAAGTAAGGATGAAGTGTTTGCTGCATTTGTCAAGTTCAAGAATGAAATGGAAAACCAATTCAATACAAAGATCAAATGCTTAAGATCTGATAATGGAGGGGAATACACCTCAAATAGGTTCAAAGACTTTTGTATAGCACATGGGATTAAGAGGGAGATGTCTAGTCCTAGGACTCCACAACAGAATGGAGTGGCCGAGAGGAAGAATAGAACCCTTTGTGAATGTGCCAAGGCAATGAGACTACATGCTAATCTTGCTAAGTCTTTTTGGGGGGAAGCTTTAGCATGTGCTAACTATCTATGTAATAGATGGACAAGTGCTTCCTTGGATGGTAAAACTCCTCATGAGGTTCTTTATGGTAGAAGGCCGAGTGTCAAGCATTGTAGGATCTTTGGATGTACATGTTTTGTCAATATCACACTTGATGATAGAACTAAAGAAGATCCTTCATCAAAGAAGGGTGTGTTTGTTGGCTATAGTGAAGTAAGCAAGGCTTACAAAGTGTACATTCCTTCTACAAAGAAAGTTGTCATAAGTAGGGATGTCATCTTTCATGAAGAGAATGTTTCCAATGTTGTTGATGTTGATGTTGATGTGCCTACTAATCATCATGATGTGCAAGATGTCTTGGATGAAGATGGAGATGCCACTCCAAAGCAAACTTCAAGGAAGACTCAAAGGCAAAGGGCTAAGCCATCAAGGCTAACCTATGATGAAAAAGGAAAGCAAGTGGTGGACAACTCTAACTTTGCTTTTCTTACCTCTTTTGATGAACCAACTTGTGTAGGTGAAGCAATTCAAAAGAAGGAATGGATCCAAGCCATGGATCATGAGCATCAAGCACTCATCAAAAGCAACACATGGAGGTTGGTAAAGCTTCCAAAGGACAAGAAGGCAATTGGTTGTAAGTGGATCTTCAAGATCAAGACAAATCAAGATGGATCAATCAACAAGTACAAGGCAAGGTTGGTGGCAAAGGGGTATGCTCAAGAATATGGTATTGACTATGATGAGACCTTTGCACCCGTGGCAAAGATGGTAACTATTCGAATCCTAATCTCTCTTGCAACTCTTTATGATTGGGATATGTGGCAAATGGATGTTACTAATGCCTTCTTGAATGGTGATCTTGAAGAAGATATTTACATGGAGCAACCCGAGGGCTATGTTTCACATGATGAGCCTAATCATGTGTGCTATCTCCAAAAGAGTTTGTATGGGCTAAAGCAAGCACCAAGGAGTTGGTATGCTAAGCTCAATTCCTTCTTACTTTATCAAAACTTTGTTATGAGTGAGTATGATCATTCTCTCTACTTTAGATTGAATGAAAATGATATCACTTTACTTTTGATCTATGTTGATGACATTATCTTAAGTGGTGGTAACAATCTAGATATAGATGAAATCAAGATGGCACTCAAAAGAGAGTTTGAAATTCAAGATCTTGGTAAACTTCATTATATCTTAGGAATAGAGATTATTAGAACTTCTAAATCTACATTCATATGTCAAGAAAAGTATGTTAACTCTATTCTAAAAAGGTTTCATATGGAAGATTGTAAAGTTGTTTCTACTCCTATGGAATCAAATGTAAAGCTAACTACAAGAAGTAATGAAAGATCCTTCAAGGACATTACTCTCTATAGAAAGCTAATAGGATCTCTTATATGGTTAACCATCACAAGACCTGATCTAAGCTTTGTGGTTGGTAAACTAAGTCAATTTATGCAAGATCCTAGTGAGGCTCATTGGAAGCTAGGAAAGAGAGTACTTAGATACATCTCGGGATCTAGAGATTTTGGCATCTTGTATGGAGGTACTACACCTAACCTTTGTGGATTTTCAGATTCAGATTTTGCAGGTGATCAAATGGATAGGAAGTCAACAAGTGCCTTTGCAATCTATCTTGGAGATGGAGTGGTCTCATGGCTATCAAAGAAGCAACCAACTATCTCTCTATCTTCCACCGAAGCCGAGTACAAGGCATTAACAACATGCACCAAGGAGATTCTTTGGATCAAGAGGATGTTATTGGATCTTCACTTGCTGGAACCAGAGAAGACTCCAATCATACTTTGTGATAACCTTTCAGCCCAAAGCTTGGCAAGCAATCCTGTTTTTCATGCAAGGAGCAAGCACATTGAGATTGCTCACCATTTTGTGAGAGATCAAGTCATTGCCAAAGAGGTGGAGCTTCAACATGTCTCTTCAAAGGAGTGTGTGGCTGATATCTTCACCAAACCATTGGGAAAGGACCTATATTTAATGCATAGATCTAATCTTGGAATTGCTCAAAGACTATGTTGAAACTAGCATCCAATGTTGAAGAGGGAGTGTGAAAATTGTCAACATTTCCTAGCTAGTTTGAGGCCTAAATTGGCTAAAATTGTAAATAGTTTTGGTTCTGGAGTTTCACACGTGTGAACCAGGCCACAATGTTTTTATTTACTGTATTTTTTCAGTATGATGAAGTGTCAAACTTCATACCCTTCAAAATGAGACCATTTTGATGTATTTTGGTCATATAAGCCATTTTTAGCTATTTTTCCTATATAGGGAATATCTAGGGTCAAGTACCTTCTAGAGAGAGGAGAGAGAGTCATCTTCCTCATCCATAAATAGTAGGGAAGTCGTGGAGAACAGGTTGGAGAAACCTTTTGTATGCTTCATTGAGATCAATAGATCATTGTCATTGTTTCTTCCTCTATTGAGAGCATTGTTGTGTGTATTGTCTTCAAGCTATTGTGTATGATCTTAGGTGCTTTCCAAAAGTGATAGGCTGATGTATTATGGACTGTATAATGCTATTTTGGGCCGCACTTGATGTTTATGGAAGTTTCCATTTGTGATAAATGCTTTTTGATCAAGTTCTTTGCATTCTAGGTAGCATAGAATGTGTTGCCAATTCCTAGCTTATGTAGTTTGGAGTGCAAGCATTCAAGCCAATGATCTTGGAGTTTAGATCCACTTAGGATCTGTATTTTTCACAATGCATTGGGTGAGTTTGAGAAGGAAACAAATGTCAATCTCGATGCATATTCCTTTCGATGATGTTGGTTACGTTTGGGACAAGCATATGTATCGAATTGAGTCAAAGAATATTCGTCGAGCCTCGTTTTTTACAAACCAATGTGTCATTGATTTTTCTTTTGCTGAGCAGTTGTATCAAATCAGTTTGCACGACAAATGGGCCTGCACCTACTTCCATCAGTGTCACAATGCAGCCGATTTATTTCAAGAGTGGAGATGAACCTAAGGTTTTGTTCGACAGTCCAGAGAAATTTTTAAAGATGTACCGTAAATTCAAACGTGTGGATATGGTAAGATTTTTCATATCGATGCGATACTTGCCTGACCCAATTTGTATGAAGATATGCAAAAAACTCTTGGAGGCCAATTGTATTTTGGCAAAAAAAATAGAGAAAAATGCATTGAAGATGGTGTGGCGACAATTGTCAAGGAAACAACAGCTCTGCACGTTGTAAAGTTCTTGATTTCTTTAGAGAATGATCTGTCAGCAAATGTGCAATATGACAAAGAGGCAATAAAGACCCTATCCTCGTCTATCAACAAACAGTTTGTCTATGATTGGATTAGAGCGGCTACAAGCAGCAACAGAAGCATATCGTCTAAGCTGCAGACTGCCATACCACCCTCTTTAACACAATTTGTTGAAAAAATAAATCAGAGACAAAGTCATGCGGGGAGCAGCACTGGCACTTCTTGTGAAGACCTCCAAAGGAAATGAAGCGATTTGTTGTGGGGTCAATGAATCAAACTTCATGGTTGTTCCTTCATCTGCTTGGGAGAGTCCCACACTGTACATTTTTTATAATATCGAGTCAATTAGTTCAAGTTACATCACTAATTGGTGTAACACTGTCTGGCCACCCTCATGGCAGAACACAAATTGTGTGTTATTGTACTATTTTTGGAACAAAGTATTAAAGAGGGAGTCAAGGGAAGCTTAAAATCAATGCACAACATAAAACTCTCGATATTTGAGGGTTATTATGAGCTTGCTACCCCTCTAAAACAAGGTGGAGTGCAAATGCAAAATTTGCAACATGTTCTATAAGTCTTGTATAATGCTGATGCACCAAGTGATCTGAGCGCCTATGTGCATAGTAAACTCAAATTTTTGAGTCTGTGTTTTGGCGACCAAGGAAAGGTGTCTAAAAAATTTGTGACTTGTAGCCCAGCTATTAAAAATAGAGCAAAACATTGGGAAGGCATCAACTCCATTGTTGAGTCTTTCTTTGCTCCTGAATGGTCGGTCTACTTGTTCAGGTTATCTTACTGTGTGGCGCCGTTATTAAATGTCATGGGTTGCAAACTTATATGCGTCGACACTCCGAAAAACATCGAGGTGACTAAGTCTTATCTCGATGTTGTAAGATCTTTGCAGTCGGATTCTGAAAGCCAGTCTTCCGGAGAACCGCAGTCGAGGGATGTGGGTCTTGACGATGTGGAATTAGATTCAGGTTCAGATAATACTTAGGGCAATTCATAGATGCATATATTTTGTAATAGATTGTAAATGCCCCAGGCGGTAGGAGTTGTTACTGCCATTTTCCACGATATAATAGGCAAACTCATTTTCAAAACCAGTTATTATGGATGTTTGTTCAATGTCTTGTAAGATGTTTGAATATTTTCATTTGAATGTGAGATTCAAAATTAGTTGTGTTTGAATATTTTCATTTGAATGTGAGATTCAAAATTAGTTTCAAAATATCGCATAAGATGTTTGAATATATTCAGACACTAGTCATCATGATGTTGCAGTTATACTGAAAGTTTTGTCAATTTGAACGATGTTGTTATTGTTAGATGATACCAATTTAGATGGATTTATCAAAGTATTAATTATATCAAAAATATGTTTAATTTGGTGTGTTGTAAGTTCTTGAGCCCATTTCTGAAAATGGAGTTTGGGAAAGTCCAAAATTAATTGAGACAATGTTTTTCTTCTTACATGACATATATGATACCAAGAATGTCTAACCACTAAAGAAAATATGAGCCCGAAAAGTCTCCTATAAGGAATGCCATGTAGGAGAGAAAAATAATAAAACGTTATCAAGATACCATTTTGTAACTTCTTTTGCATCTACCTGCACAAATTTCAATGCAAATGAATCTCACTAATTGTAGTCACATCGAAAGACACACTTAAGTGTGACATTGTAAACGTCGAAATATCTTCCTCCCATTATTTGGAAACATTTGAAAGACAAAATTTACATAGTAGTAAAAAAGTAGTGGCATTTCAAAGATATGGGTATCACCATCTCCAAACATGAAATAAGAAGCTGATGCAATTGCTAAAGTTAAAATATTTCATTTTGTTACAAATAGTCAATACCTTAGCTTTATTCATAGCATTTGACTATTAACCGTGCCTTGTGCTTCACAATTGATCCGTCTATATATGAAATTTGGTTTTGTATACCCACTTGTTCTCGATGGGTTTCTTGTTTGAAGAAAGATCACACGTACCATGTCTCTCAATGGAATCCAATTTCTCTCTCATAGCCCATTGCCATACCTTCAAGTCCTTTGCATCCTCATAGGATGACGATTTTTGGCATTGAAGAATGTCATTCATAAGGGCATAATTGATCTGTTAATGATCTGGCACTTTTCTTGATCTTCTCGCCTCTCCTTCTTTCCTAGATTCAGATTGGTTTATCTTGGAATATTCTCATTATCTTCCAAGATCACCTCTTGATCACCAACAACAATTGAATTACTAAATTCATCCAGATTGTACATCTCATCAAGATCTCATCTTCACTGATGTGGATTTCCAACATTATAGAATCTAAGCACCTATATGCCTTTGTCCTTTCATCATATCCAACAAAAACACACTTCATGAATTTTGTGTCAAGCTTAGTTCATTCCTCTTTGGGCACATGCACATAAGTTTTGCACCCAAAAATAAGAAAATTTTCAGCTTTAGACTTAACACCTATACATGCCTCTTCGAGAGTCATATTGAAAACCACGATAGTAGGACTCCTATTCCGCAAAAAAGGAGGAGTGTTGCAAGCTTCTGACCAATAAAAATTTGTCAAATATATTTGTTTTACCGTTGATCACGTGCTTTCAACAATGGTGCAATTCATCTTTTATGGTACTCCATTACTATGCATTGTATGTGCTTGATAAATTGTCTCTTTATTTCATGCAAAAAGCTTCAATTTTTCCTAATTTATACTCACCCCCTCTGTCTAACCTTAGCACATTGATATGTATTTCCATTTGGTTCTGCACCAAGCCTTGCATTCCATGAAGCAAGCCAATGCATTAGATTTATTTTTGAAGAAGTAGATCCATGTATTCCTAGAGCAATCATCTATGAAAGTCATAAAATAATAGGCTCCACCCAATGACATGGTCTTCATTGGGCCGCACAGATTACTATAAATCAATTTAAATACATTTGTATACCTTACTACACCACCATACTTGAATTTCTCTTTGTTTCCCATCACAAAACCTTCACAAATTGAATGTTTCTCATCTTGTAAAGCTAGTAATCTACTCACCAAATTTCAACTTGTAGGGAAGCTACCATAGTTCAGATTGCCCATGTGAGGAAATATCAGATCACTAAGATCCAATATGTCTCTTTGATCTTTGGTTATGAACTACAACACATCTAGCACCATTGATGTAGAAATATAAAATCTACTACACTAAGAAGATGCAAACTCAATAAGATCACAACGAATATATAATGAAATGAAGTTGTTGTCCATACAATAACAATAAGGTACTATATTTCACACGTGTAGATCCAATACACAACATACAATTGCATTCTGCACACAAAATTGCAAGATATCAGTGACTATAGTCCAAAAATGGATATATAAATCCAAAGAGAACTCATGTATAAGCATGAGAGAGAGAGAGAATGTATCTCTTTCCATGCTTGTACACTATTTATAGTAGGTCCTTGTCCTATTTGGATGTCCTCCAATCTTATCAACAATAGGAAACTTCTATATCTAAAACCCTACTCACAATACTTGACTAGATTCAATGTACCAAATTATTCCAATTTGAATCTTCCCAAACTCGACCTACTACATTTCTAACACTTTTCAAAAGTGGCAATTCAAATGAACTTAGACTAAAATACCTTTATAATGTTTATCTCTAAGTCTAAGATGCATATTGGCCTAAATTGCCAAGTGAACTAAACATGACTAAACTAGTTGATATTTCTCACACTCCCTCTTCAACTAGTCTTAGCATAGTTTTGACCATACTACTTTGATCCAACTTAAGAACGATCTCCATCCTAAGTATAGACTCCTTTCCAAGGTTTTAAAGTAGCTTCCATAATTGATATAGAGAATAGTGTCCAAATTGGATGTTTCACTATCTCTTACATCAATTTTACATGTCAAGATGTGACTAGAACATGAAGAACCAAATACAATGTAAATGAAATGATTCCACCATGCTTCCAACTCTGAACTCTCTGGAAAATAACAGCAAACAAACAATAAATGTGAGTAATCAACAAATGCTTGCATGTTTCCTCCAAATTTGTCCTTTCTTAATATGTCTCCACCATAATTTTACTCCATGAATGAGCCTCCATCTCCATCTTGCCATAAGAAACCATCAAACCTTGGAAATCCATGAGTAAGAGAGTACAACAATGATGTTATTCCAGCTCCATATAACTAGTATGTAGCACTAGTCCTTCTTCAAGATCTACTTGACACAAGAAAATGACCATAGATTCAACAAAAAATGACAATCTCCAAGCATTGGCACCACATAGTTTAAACCTTGAAAACTTAGGCATGAATGAGTGATGCAATGAACCTCCAATAGCTTCATTTTCACAAACAAAACCAAAAAAAAAAATCTAGTACAACTGTGGAGCCTCATGATCCCACATTATCCAAGTTTTTGTTATATATTGTAAAAAATTTCAATTTCTATACATGTAAATGTGCTATAGTGCCTAAATACATGTAAAGGCCTATTTGCACTTTGTAAATTCACATTTAGCATAGGATTTGCGACTTTCTATAGAGACACAGTAGCGGATCTCAACCGACGTTTTGACAGTTGGTAACATTGAGGCCGGTGATCGTTCCTATAAGGTTGACACTTCATGCCATTGTACTTACGCATTTGCACAGAGGTGAGTATCAATAGAGAGAGAAGAGCAAGTTTCTATAACTTGAGCATACTTTCCCTCTGCATCTTCTACAGTATCACTTCTTATCAATTGAGCGAATACAGTTTGTAGGATCTGTAATTGTTTGTGATATTGTTCTGTTTGCGTCACACATATTTCTCATGCTTTACTGAATTTCAGCCACTCTAACACAGATTTTCAGGCGTCACCAGCAAGCAACAATTCTGACTAATGTGTGCAGAGAATTAGCCAAAGCTGTTAAGCATAACCTTAAGTAGAACTTCTTTCAATTCTGAATGAGCTATGTGTTCAGATAATGAGTTTGTTTGATGCTTTGTTCTGTTTGCTTCCTGCGATAAGAACTAATTCGTTGTGTTTGATTAAGAGGAATCATTAGCCAATGCAATTTTGTTTGATGAATCTATTTGCTAGTTGTTGTCTGATCTGATTGCTTATCTGATACCCGAAGAGCCTAACAGATATAGTAATCTTTATAATCACAGACCTTCACCAAATCGTTTCATCACTGGTGTTCCTGGAAGCCAATTTACCCAAATATCTTTGGATAACCAGATATATCATTGTAGTATTCACTGTGAATATTACACATCCCAGTCCGTTTACCATCATTCATACATTTATCATACAAAAGATGAGATTATTCTCTCTCTTGGGGAACGATCAAACCTTTTATACTACTTAATTCATTGATTTTGTGAAAATCTATAACGACTAGGCCACCACAACAACTCCATCATCAAAATGATGCAAACCAATGTAATTAGTTTTAACATACTATTGACCATTTGCTCACATTCACATGAAATTACTCAAACATGAGAGATCCATAACATCTTTTTCATTTGGCTCTCCTTTGATGTTCTTGACTAGCTCCAAATTGCCAACTTCCCTTTTGTGTTGTTGAAGCCCTTTGAGACCAACCATCATAAAGTAAGAGATAGATTCCAAACTTTCCACCCAACATGAAATAGAGTAGGCTAAAAGCATGGTTTGGTGGTACAACATGGACTTTCAAGGACACTACTTTTTTGGGTAAAAATACACTTTTGTATTATTATACACTATTTTCAACTAATACCTTTGACTTGCAATAATTACCGTAGATCGGAAGTATGTCATGTAACATATCATTGGAAAGCACTCATCAAGGCCTTCTAATGCACCAAACTTCGTTAAAATTGGAGTTACCACTAAAACGCTATGTCATTTTTAATGTGGACTCAAAAAATTATGATTAATAAAAATCCCCATACTTTTGACTTGCCATAACTTTTTAACCGTAAATCAAAAGTATGTCTTTTAAATATCATTGGAAAGCGCTCATCAAGCGTTTTTTAACGCACCAAACTTCGTTGAAATTGGAGTTACCACTAAAACGTTATGTCATTTTTAATGTGGAATCAAAATAATTATGAGTAATAAAATCCCCAAAAAGTAAAATGTATTACCAATAGGTACAATGAAAAATGGGTTCTTTTTTTGTACCACCAAACCATGCTTTTAGCCAGCAGGTGAACATGAGTATAAAACCTAATAAATTCAGCCCTCTTGAGCGCATAGCAAACCTAATAAGCTCACCAATGAGACTGTTGGAGAAAGAGGGAGAAAGAGGGTCAGTCGTGTGTGAGAAACGAAAATAGCTCAAAAAGAAAACGAACACAAACGAGAAGCAAAACTCGAACAAAAAGTGTTCGTGCACAGCGGAATGAGCTATAAGACTCTTTCCCTAAGCATGACTACGCCTATCAGAACGAACAGAACATTATGATGGAAATCACGGTCGTTCTGATTACGTAGCCAAACATTAATAAATAAAACACCAGAAGAATAATTTGTCACGAACAGCCAGACAAATTATTTGTCACGAATGATTCGCGAAGAGCTAGACTGAGCTCAACTGATAATCAGTCGCGAATGATTCGCGAAAGGCAAGACTAAATATTAGTCATCTAAAACCAAATTACCAAATTGAGCAACTAGAAAATTAGACAAATTGAAAAATAAGCATAGCAATATTGACACAGATCTGAACGCAGAACAAAGACCTGTAATCAGATTAAGTATATCAAATATACATGTCAATAATGCGGTAGAGCACAAGACAATAGCGGGCGAAACCACGTGCTCTACAAAGCTAATTCAATCTGTAAGAGGAATGAACCTGTTACTGACAAAATAAAGAATCAATGCACAAAGAATCTACTTTGTCTATCTCTGATAAGCTTCTGATGCTAGATTTACACACGCTTATCTTAATCTCTTAATCATCAAACTGAATACGCAAATGGTATTCAGTATATGTACACAATGTTACAGGTGTGCAGATGAAAAAAGTACAAAGTAGATGTGATGTATGTAGGAGATTGTGGGTGGCTGCAGTCGTTGTCAAGTTTGTTAGCGCAGTTGCATGGGATGAGCGTGAAGAGGCCGTGGCGTCAGCCTTCGCTAAAATGAACGTTGGTGAAGATGCAAAAAATGTGTCACTCTGACGAAATGCCATGGGATTTGATTTACAGGGTGCCTTTGCTTTCTAGGACACCTTCTGCATTTTGCAAGATAGTGTCATCTTTTTTCGCCTGTCACCAAAACACGTGTAAAAACACAGTATCACGATTATTTCATCTTTTCTTCGCCTGTGAGAATTTACATGTAAATATGCAGACTGCGTGACAACGCAAGTAAAAATGCAGCACAAATGGAGGCAGATTGAAAAGGGATTTAGGAGAGTAGAAGAAATAAATCCAACACCCCCCCTTAATCTGGATCCGTGAATGTCTTGATCTTCAGACTGAGCAATGCACAAAATTAACATGTGCATTAACACTTAACGCTTTCGTAAAAATATCTGCAACCATGTCCTGCGTTCTGCAGTACGTTAAGCTCACCTCCTTGTTGAGAACCTTGCCCCTGATGTAGTGATATCTGATTTCAGTGTGCTTACTCCTAGAATGAAATCTAGGGTTGGCCGATAAGGCAATAGCACCCTGATTATCACAGAATAAAATTGTAGGGCTGTACTGATACAGATGAACGTCTGACAGTAAATTTCTCAACCAAAACGCTTCCTTGATAGATTGAGAAGCAGCAATGTATTTTGCTTCTGTAGAAGAAAGTGCGATAGAGGTTTGCTTATGACTGTTTCATGAGATAGGACCACCATTGAAGAAGAATGTAAATCCATATGTGGATTTACGATTGTCTACATCTCCTTCCCAGCTTGCATCAGAATAACCACTGAGCTAATGAAGATTGTCGTTGCTGACATCTCCATGGCAGATGAACTGGTCCATGGTAGCTCAAATATATCTCATGACTCTTATGAGAGCCTTCCAATGGGTAATGCCAAGATTAGCCATATATTGGCTGAGTGAGCTTACTACAAAAGAGATATTCGGTCTTGTACAGACCATTGCGTACATGAGAGATCCAAGTATCGATCGATACAAATACTCTCTCATCTGCTCCTCTTCCTGCTTGGTCTAGGGACATTGGTCCTTTGACAAGTGCAGGCCTGGATCCATCGGTGAGTGAGCTGATTTACAATTTATTAGATTGTATTTGTTAAGAACATTGTGAAGATACCTTCACTCTGTCTCTGCGGATTTGAATGCCTAGACAGAAGTGAGCTTCACCCAAATCAGTCATATCGAACTCTGAAAATAGCATCTGCTTCGAATCCTTGATCATATTGGTATTGTTGCTGAAGAGCAATATATCATCCATGTATGAGGTGATGATAATGAAGGATTTTTGCACTGACTTGGAATAGACGTTGCAATCAACAGTGCTTGGTTTAAATTCTTGTTCAATGAAGAACGTGTTGATCCTCTGAAACCAAGCTCTGTCAGACTGTTTCAAGCCGTACAGTGCTTTGTGGAGTTTACAGACGTGATTCTTCATACCTTCTAGAACATATCCTTTGGTCTGGATCATGTAGATATCTTCTTGTATAACTCCATTCAGATAAGCTGTTTGTACATCAAGTTGATGTACTTCGAGGTTGGCAGCTGCAGCATAAGATATGGGCATTCGGATTGACGAATCTTTGACTACTAGACTGAAAGTCTCGCTATAGTCGACATTCAAAATCTGAGTGAATCCTCGTGCTACCAGTCTTGTCTTCCTTTGATCAAATGCTCCATTGGCATTGTATTTGATCTTCAAGATCCATTTGCAATCAATGATATTGCAGCCAATAGGAGCTTCGACTAATGACCATGTTTGGTTCTTGATCGGGGAGGAACACTCTATGTCCATAGCTTCTCTTTAGAGATCAGAGTTTGGTTGGCTAAGTGCCTCTTCAACTGTCGTCAGTTCCTATATTAAGAGACAAACAGACTTAGGTGTATACCTTGTGGGCTGTGTGCGCACTCGACTTGATCTTCTGGGAGGATTCGCCTGATGAACCGCTCTTGGGACTTGTTGCTGGTTAGCAGCAACATCTTCGTTTGATTCGCTGTCACGAAGTGAGTCGACAATAGACACGCCTGAGCCAGAAGCTCGGATAGTCATGTCAATGGCAGGTAATGAAGGTTCTCTTGGAGCAATATCCTTGCCTTTGAGGTCGATGAACTGATCTTCGATAAAGACTGTATCCCGGCTATACAAGATTTGCTCGGTATTAGGATCATACAGCTTATATGTATTATCAAATAAAGTATATCCGATCAGGATGGTCTTGAGACCTTGGAAGTCCAATTTCTTCCTCATGTCTTTTGCGATCTGCACGTAGGCAATGCACCCAAACACTCTTAGGTTCTTCAAAGAAGGCTTAGATCTTGTCCACACCTCGTGGGGTGTCTTGCTTGAGAGGGCCTTGGTCGAACATCTGTTCTGGACGTAAGCTGCAATGGAGATAGCTTCATCCCAGAATCTCTTGGGCAACGATGCATGTGCTAGCATACATTTGGCATATTCAACCAGGGTACGGTTCTTCCTCTCGGCTAAGCCATTAGACTGAGGACTGTAAGGAGTGATGAATTGTAGCTCAATGCCTTGGCTTTGACAGTACTCCTTAAACTTGATAGAGATATATTCTCCACCGTTGTCTGACCTTAGGGCCTTGATCATCCATCCAGTCTCCTTTTCTACACGCTCCTTGAAGATTTTGAAGTAGTTGAAGGCTTCTGATTTCTTCTTTATAAAATACACCATAGTCCTTCTGGAAAATTCATCAATAAAAGTTATAAAATACTTGGCATCCTTCAGCAAAGTATTTTCCATCACTTCACAAATGTCTGAATGTACAACATCTAGCAATCTTCTAGCAATATGTGGATGGCTTGATTTAAATTGTTTCCTAGTCTGCTTACCAACTAGACAGTCTTGACAAACAAGTAACTCGATTTTTTTGTGTCTATAATGTTAAAGTAAACTTTTATTTGCATGAATAGAAGTATTGAGCGCCTGACTAGAGGCAGAAAAGCAATGACTTAATTTATACAAGTATTCATGCCTCTTTCCGAGTGCTAGGATCTTGTCTGTCCTATCAACTACTTTGCACTGATCACATTCGAATTCTACTCTATGTCCTAGATCTGTGATTTTACTTACAGAGAGCAGATTCGTAGATAAATTTGGTACATACATGACTTTAGAGAGTACCTTAGACTAATCATTTGCAAAGCTTAATCTCACAATACCTTCACCTTTAATAGCTTGTGTGCTATTGTCGCCAAGGTAAACAAATTTTTGGGTACTATAAGGTGTATAGGACTCGAAACAGCCAATGAGGCTGATCATGTGCTAAGTGACTCCGGAATCCAGGAACCAAGAACTGTCGTCAGATGCTCCCTGATGGCTGGTCATGAAGGCATCACGATCCGCTTTTGAATAGGCTGTGGAGCTTCTGCAGCTGCATTTGCCACTTGATTCGACTGCTCCTTGTTGTTGTTCTTTGCTTGTAATATCCGACAGTCTTGAATTTCATGGTTGTTTCGCTTGCAGTATCTACAAAACAGCTTCTTCTTTGTCTGCAGATTTGACTGTTCTTTGTGTTGAGCTGGTTTTTGGTCTGGCATTGATTGCTTCGGGTCTTTCTTCTTCTTCTGCTTAGTCGTGCTCTTGTTGGTGTATAAGGCGTGAGAATCAGTTGAGGAACTTGAGGCTTCATTCCTCCGCGTGTCTTCTTGCAACAACATAGTAATGTCTCTAGAAAGAGTCAATTCTGGATGAGTCATGATGATCATCACCCAACTATCGTATGAGCTTGGCAAGCTTGTAAGCAGTTGCATCACTGCGTCTTGATCGTCTATGACAGATCCGACAGCGGCCATTTGCCTTAGCAGGTTCTTGAATTGATTGATGTGATTCTGTAGAGAATCACCATTCGTCATCTTGAGGGAGTAAAATTTCTTCCTGAGATGTAGCTTGGAAGCTATATCTCGACTTCTATAGTGTTCTCAAGATGTCCCAGACTTCTTTCGATGTCTGAGCCTTGGATACATGGCCGAACTGAGTATCCGTAATGTTGAGGATGATCAGTGCAAAAGCTTTATCATCCTTCAGCCTCCATCTGGCGATTGTTGCGTCATCTGCTTTGAGTTTCTCTTCTACACCTGTAACAACGTCATACAATTATTTAGCCATTAGTACAATTTTCATCTTAAATTTCCACAGATGGTAATTGGATCCATCAAACTTGTCCATGATAGGACTAGCTTTCCCTTGGGAATCCATGTGGAAGAATTAGTCTAAGTGATAGGAAAAACTATCAGTGACTTAAGTATGAAAATTTGGTACAGAAATACTGAACAAGAAAACAATTACTCTATCGGCTAGTAGAGTCTTTTACTGTGAAAGCTTATCAAGCTACGAAAATAGCTCTGATACCATGTTGGAGAAAGAGGGAGAAAGAGGGTCAATCGTGTGTGAGAAACGAAAATAGCTCAAAAAGAAAATGAACACGAACGAGAAGCGAAACTCGAACAAAAAGTGTTCGTGCACAGTGGAATGAGCTATAAGACTCTTTCCCTAAGCATGACTATGCCTATTAGAACGAAAGAACATTAGTGATGGAAATCATAGTCGTTCTGATTACGTAGCCAAACATTAATAAATAAGACACCAGAAGAATAATTTGTCGAGAACAGCTAGACAAATTCTTTGTCGCGAATGATTCGCGAAGAGCTGGATTGACTCAACTGATAACTAGTTGCGAATGATTCGCGAAAGGCAAGACTAAATATTAGTCATATAAAACCAGATTACCAAATTGAGCAACTAGAAAGTCAGACAGAATGAAGAATAAGCATAACAATATTGACACAGATCTGAACGCAGAACAAAGTGCTGTTATCAGATTAAGTATATCAAATATACATGTCAATAATGTGGTAGAGCACAAGACAATAGCGGGCGAAACCGCGTGCTCTACGAAGCTAATTCAAATCTGTAAGAAGAATGAACCTGTTACTGACAAAATAAAGAATCAATGCACAAGGCATCTACTTTGTCTATCTCTGATAAGCTTCAAATGCTAGATTTACACATGCTTATTTTAATCTCTTAATCGTCAGACTGAATACGAAAATGGTATTCAATAGATACACAATGTTACAGGTGTGCATATGAAAAAAGTACAAAGTGGATGTGCTATCTGTAGAAGATTGTGAGTGGCTGCAATCGTTGTCAAGTCTGTTAGTGCAGTTGCATGGGGTGAGCGTGAAGAGGGCACGACGTCAGCCTTCGCTGAAATGAACGTTGCTGACAATGCGAAAAATGCGTCACTCTGATGGAATGCCATGGGATTTGATTTACAGGGTGCCTTTGCTTTCTAGGTCACCTTTGACATTTTGTAAGACAGTGTCGCCGCATTCGGGTCATGGTTCTCTTAGTTTCTAGGCCGGTTTTCCCTTTTCTCGGTCCTAGAAATCTACGGTGTCTGGGCCCTTCCAAGACGCTAATTTCACCTTGCTCTCTAGGCAGTGGATCCTCGTAGATGGGTGTAGGTTCGCATATCGACTTCTCAATGACCACAGGGTTATCTACCTCCGGGGGTGGTTTTGGTGTAGGCTTGGATTTCTTGGGAGGTAGCTCCGTCTGGAGGTTACTCGGGGTCACTACTAGAACCTCTTTTCTGCTCGTGGGTTCCTCTAGTGTCTCCACGACAATGAAGTTCATGGGTGGCCAATCATCTTCTACGCGCGCCTTCCCTTTATCCTCCTGGCTAATCCTGGGTCCGCGTTGTATGTATTGAGGTGTCCTTGATGGCCCCGCCATTCTATCCTCTTGGGGTCTATGGTCCACTGGCCTAGGAATCCTATTTCCAGTGTTTAATGCGTCTCTATGTACCCAGCATCTATCCTCCAAGTGTCCAGGCCTTTTGCAGTACCCGCACACTTGGTTGGGACAGTTTTGATTCAAATGATTCCATCTACAGTGTCTACACACTAAGGGGTTCGGTCCTTCTATGGGGTGTCTCTGACCCAACAAATTTTGGTGTCATTTGAGAAAGTTTTGTGAAAATTGTCAACATTTCCTAGCTAGTTTGAGGCCTAAATTGGCTAAAATTGTAAATAGTTTTGGTTCTGGAGTTTCACACGTGTGAACCAGGCCACAATGTTTTTATTTACTGTATTTTTTCAGTATGATGAAGTGTCAAACTTCATACCCTTCAAAATGAGATCATTTTGATGTATTTTGGTCATATAAGCCATTTTTAGCTATTTTTCCTATATAGGGAATATCTAGGGTCAAGTACCTTCTAGAGAGAGGAGAGAGAGTCATCTTCCTCATCCATAAATAGTAGGGAAGTCGTGGAGAACAGGTTGGAGAAACCTTTTGTATGCTTCATTGAGATCAATAGATCATTGTCATTGTTTCTTCCTCCATTGAGAGCATTGTTGTGTGTATTGTCTTCAAGCTATTGTGTATGATCTTAGGTGCTTTCCAAAAGTGATAGGCTGATGTATTATGGACTGTATAATGCTATTTTGGGCCGCACTTGATGTTTATGGAAGTTTCCATTTGTGATAAATGCTTTTTGATCAAGTTCTTTGCATTCTAGGTAGCATAGAATGTGTTGCCAATTCCTAGCTTATGTAGTTTGGAGTGCAAGCATTCAAGCCAATGATCTTGGAGTTTAGATCCACTTAGGATCTGTATTTTTCACATGGTATCAGAGCTGGTTGGCTTCTATTTACAGTAAGTATTCCATTTTTGGTGATATTTGGATGTTTGATCAAGTTCTAGCATGATTTTGCATTGCTTTGTTGATCAAATCTTACTAACCTTTGTTTTGTGAGTTGAACTTGTGGATCAAAAGCATATTTCAGGTCTATTGAAGATCAGAGGCTGAAAAGAAACTATTTTGGATCAGATCATAACACCTAATCATTTGTGATTGTGAGGCTTGTGCATATTCAATACTAACAATGTTCTTTTCAATCCTATTGTTGACAATCTCCATTCTTGGATGAACACTCTCCTTAAGTGGATGAAACTTCTCCTTAAGTGGATGACAAATGCTCTTTTGAGTGAGTTGTAATTCTCCTAAAGGCTGAGCAAAGCTCCCATTTAGATGAAAGATCCCCTTTTTTGGGTGAACATATTGTAAGCTCCATTGTGAAGAGCATATTGTAAAGATTGTCATCAATTTTGGCATAAATTTTGGTGTACTTTGTTGAGCATGTAAGTAACTCTCCTTATGTAATTTGATTGGAGCATTTGCTGGAAGGTGTTAACCATTATGCAAGTGTGTTTTCAGGTTCTTAACAGGTTGAGGAACATTCTCATGTGAAGTGATCTTAGATCTACATCTAAACACCAAGATTTGACAAGATAGTGAAGCTAGTCTTGTGATCCACTAAGTGTGCTCATTCATTCACCTCTAAATCTTGTATTTATCACTTGCTGGAGTTTATAAACTTTTAGAAGTGTGGTTTACATGTGGTTTTACAGGTTGAATCAATATCTTAGTGTGTTGATCATATGTTGATCAAGTTTGTTCATTACTAGGTAATCTTGGCATCCTAGTTTTGGGTATTTTCTAAGAATGCAAGTAACTCTTCACACCATAACTTGATTTGGTCACTTGCTGGAAAGTTTGAGAGCTTAAGCAAGAGTGTGTTCAAGTTGGTTTGATTTTGTAATCCATTCTTAGTGTGTGCAAAGTGTTGCATGTGTTTCAATCTTCCTTTCTATGCTTGGGAACCATCTAGGTTCAAGATAGAAGTGTTTTAGGGTCCTAAATCTTCATAGATCTCTTTATCTATCATTTGTTGAGAGAAAAGTGAGTGCTAAGTGCTTTAGGACAGAACCTAAAAGTTGAAGAAACATTAGAATCATGGCTTCCAATGGTGGGATCATGCTAGAGTCTAGTGAAAGGTTGAGTTCATCAAACTACTCTACTTGGAAAGTGAGGATGGAGTCCTTACTTGAGTTGAATGAACTCATGGACATAGTTGCAGAAATTGAAGAGAGACCTCTCACACTTCAAGAGCAACAAAGGTTTGATAAGAAGGCCAAAAGGGCTCATAGACTTGCTTATTCTAGATCTACTTCTAGATCTAAAGAAGCTTTTCAACTTGTGCATTCTGATATTCATTCTTCTAGTACAACTAGCAATGGTGGGGCAAAGATGTATGCAACTTTCATTGATGACTTTAGTAGGTATACTTGGATCTATCTTCTTAAAAGTAAGGATGAAGTGTTTGCTGCATTTGTCAAGTTCAAGAATGAAATGGAAAACCAATTCAATACAAAGATCAAATGCTTAAGATCTGATAATGGAGGGGAATACACCTCAAATAGGTTCAAAGACTTTTGTATAGCACATGGGATTAAGAGGGAGATGTCTAGTCCTAGGACTCCACAACAGAATGGAGTGGCCGAGAGGAAGAATAGAACCCTTTGTGAATGTGCCAAGGCAATGAGACTACATGCTAATCTTGCTAAGTCTTTTTGGGGGGAAGCTTTAGCATGTGCTAACTATCTATGTAATAGATGGACAAGTGCTTCCTTGGATGGTAAAACTCCTCATGAGGTTCTTTATGGTAGAAGGCCGAGTGTCAAGCATTGTAGGATCTTTGGATGTACATGTTTTGTCAATATCACACTTGATGATAGAACTAAAGAAGATCCTTCATCAAAGAAGGGTGTGTTTGTTGGCTATAGTGAAGTAAGCAAGGCTTACAAAGTGTACATTCCTTCTACAAAGAAAGTTGTCATAAGTAGGGATGTCATCTTTCATGAAGAGAATGTTTCCAATGTTGTTGATGTTGATGTTGATGTGCCTACTAATCATCATGATGTGCAAGATGTCTTGGATGAAGATGGAGATGCCACTCCAAAGCAAACTTCAAGGAAGACTCAAAGGCAAAGGGCTAAGCCATCAAGGCTAACCTATGATGAAAAAGGAAAGCAAGTGGTGGACAACTCTAACTTTGCTTTTCTTACCTCTTTTGATGAACCAACTTGTGTAGGTGAAGCAATTCAAAAGAAGGAATGGATCCAAGCCATGGATCATGAGCATCAAGCACTCATCAAAAGCAACACATGGAGGTTGGTAAAGCTTCCAAAGGACAAGAAGGCAATTGGTTGTAAGTGGATCTTCAAGATCAAGACAAATCAAGATGGATCAATCAACAAGTACAAGGCAAGGTTGGTGGCAAAGGGGTATGCTCAAGAATATGGTATTGACTATGATGAGACCTTTGCACCCGTGGCAAAGATGGTAACTATTCGAATCCTAATCTCTCTTGCAACTCTTTATGATTGGGATATGTGGCAAATGGATGTTACTAATGCCTTCTTGAATGGTGATCTTGAAGAAGATATTTACATGGAGCAACCCGAGGGCTATGTTTCACATGATGAGCCTAATCATGTGTGCTATCTCCAAAAGAGTTTGTATGGGCTAAAGCAAGCACCAAGGAGTTGGTATGCTAAGCTCAATTCCTTCTTACTTTCTCAAAACTTTGTTATGAGTGAGTATGATCATTCTCTCTACTTTAGATTGAATGAAAATGATATCACTTTACTTTTGATCTATGTTGATGACATTATCTTAAGTGGTGGTAACAATCTAGATATAGATGAAATCAAGATGGCACTCAAAAGAGAGTTTGAAATTCAAGATCTTGGTAAACTTCATTATATCTTAGGAATAGAGATTATTAGAACTTCTAAATCTACATTCATATGTCAAGAAAAGTATGTTAACTCTATTCTAAAAAGGTTTCATATGGAAGATTGTAAAGTTGTTTCTACTCCTATGGAATCAAATGTAAAGCTAACTACAAGAAGTAATGAAAGATCCTTCAAGGACATTACTCTCTATAAAAAGCTAATAGGATCTCTTATATGGTTAACCATCACAAGACCTGATCTAAGCTTTGTGGTTGGTAAACTAAGTCAATTTATGCAAGATCCTAGTGAGGCTCATTGGAAGCTAGGAAAGAGAGTACTTAGATACATCTCGGGATCTAGAGATTTTGGCATCTTGTATGGAGGTACTACACCTAACCTTTGTGGATTTTCAGATTCAGATTTTGCAGGTGATCAAATGGATAGGAAGTCAACAAGTGCCTTTGCAATCTATCTTGGAGATGGAGTGGTCTCATGGCTATCAAAGAAGCAACCAACTATCTCTCTATCTTCTACCGAAGCCGAGTACAAGGCATTAACAACATGCACCAAGGAGATTCTTTGGATCAAGAGGATGTTATTGGATCTTCACTTGCTGGAACCAGAGAAGACTCCAATCATACTTTGTGATAACCTTTCAGCCCAAAGCTTGGCAAGCAATCCTGTTTTTCATGCAAGGAGCAAGCACATTGAGATTGCTCACCATTTTGTGAGAGATCAAGTCATTGCCAAAGAGGTGGAGCTTCAACATGTCTCTTCAAAGGAGTGTGTGGCTGATATCTTCACCAAACCATTGGGAAAGGACCTATATTTAATGCATAGATCTAATCTTGGAATGTGCTCAAAGACTATGTTGAAACTAGCATCCAATGTTGAAGAGGGAGTGTGAAAATTGTCAACATTTCCTAGCTAGTTTGAGGCCTAAATTGGCTAAAATTGTAAATAGTTTTGGTTCTGGAGTTTTGCACGTGTGAACCAGGCCACAATGTTTTTATTTACTGTATTTTTTCAGTATGATGAAGTGTCAAACTTCATACCCTTCAAAATGAGACCATTTTGATGTATTTTGGTCATATAAGCCATTTTTAGCTATTTTTCCTATATAGGGAATATCTAGGGTCAAGTACCTTCTAGAGAGAGGAGAGAGAGTCATCTTCCTCATCCATAAATAGTAGGGAAGTCGTGGAGAACAGATTGGAGAAACCTTTTGTATGCTTCATTGAGATCAATAGATCATTGTCATTGTTTCTTCCTCCATTGAGAGCATTGTTGTGTGTATTGTCTTCAAGCTATTGTGTATGATCTTAGGTGCTTTCCAAAAGTGATAGGCTGATGTATTATGGACTGTATAATGCTATTTTGGGCCGCACTTGATGTTTATGGAAGTTTCCATTTGTGATAAATGCTTTTTGATCAAGTTCTTTGCATTCTAGGTAGCATAGAATGTGTTGCCAATTCCTAGCTTATGTAGTTTGGAGTGCAAGCATTCAAGCCAATGATCTTGGAGTTTAGATCCACTTAGGATCTGTATTTTTCACAAGTTTATATCTGCTGCTAAGGTCTGCATATTCTCACTTATCACGTCCATGTATCCTTTTAGCATGGCTCGCATATCCCCTAGTTCTGCGTTAGAGCCTGTGCTCTCATAGCCTCTCTCGGGCATCTGTGCTTGGAGCCTTCGTGCATCTTGTGTTTGCGCATTCCTACCTTGTTGAGGTTCAATAGCCTGTATGGGGCGGGGTTCCACTATGGGGTGTGCTCCTATAGCTGCGATTGGGTGAGTCGAGGGGTGGTAAGTTTGAGATTGGACCTAAATCAGTCATCTCAAATTCTGATGAAAGCAAAGATTTGGTTTCATGTAGCAACTGATTTGAATTGCTGATAATTAATGAATCATCAATATATGGGTCTTCATTTGCCAACTTTAAGCACTTGATCTTCATGTTGAATTGACTCTCCACAACATTCTTGAACTTGAGAAAAATATCAAGTATTAAGTCCTCCCTTTTTAGAAGATAAATCCAACAATATCCACTAAAGTTATCAATGCAAGTCACAAACATCTTTGCTTTTCCCTTACTCAAAGCACTAGTACAATGTACATCCAAATGTACTAAATGAAAAGGCATCTTAGATCTTGAGCTAGATCTAGAATAAGACAACCTATGTGACTTTGACATTGAACAAATCTCACCAATTTGCTTCTTTTCCTTCAAACCACCATGGTTAGATATAACCTATCCATCAAGTTTGTAGAGCTCACCTTTCTCTTGCCTTGGGCAATTAAAACTCCTTTCTTTTTTATCAAACAAGAATCACCAACAAATTCCACTTTAAGCTCCAGTGTCAAAACCATTTGTGACACACCCTAAGAACATCTTAGTAATACATTCTTCAAGCTTACAATCCTATTTGTAGGTGAGAGAAAAATAGGAATAGTACCAATGCCCTTGATACTAACTTTACCATGATTGGCCATGTTGATGACCTTCTTCTCTCCTTCATAAGGCACGAAAGAAGTGAATTACTCTTTGAGACATGTCATATGAAAGATTTCTTCCCTATCAATCCACCATGGATCAATATCCGATAATTGGTTAGTCTAACAAGAAGACGTTAAAAAAGAATCACTTGAATTTTTCTCATCAAGACCATTCTCATCAAAAATGAAATTGCCTTGCTTATCTCCTTGATCTCTTTTCTTTTGAAAGCAATCACTAGAAAAATGTCCTTTGATTTCACAATTGAAACATTTTAGCTTTGACCAAGTTGCAATGATTTGATCTTCTTTAGCACAATTGAAAGTCAACAAATGAATCCAAGAATAAATAAAAAAGGACACATGATCAACCTACAATATCATGAACTTTTGCACTCTCTAAGATTGAAACACATAATAGGGGTCGACCCTTTTCTAGCTTGTTGCCCTTAGGTACTCTTGAAGCTACTTGTCGCTATTTAGCAGCATCACGATCCTCCAGGAGGGTTGTGGTCATAAGAGAAGGCGTTCATGAGGCTGCTGAATTTGGGATATTCTTCAACGGTTACTTTCTTTGCCACTCCCCGGTCTCCTTTCTTGTAGAGGACTAGATGACATGCAGCCTGAAGTTTTGTGTGTGAGATTATTGACTAATGCCACATGCGGTATATGAATTCATTGGTGAGCAAATTGTTGATCCAAACCGCTTGTTGAAGAGACCTAGTTGCAACAAAAACCACAAAAACAAGACTAAACTAGAGCATCGTTAGGGTTCAGCGAGGAAGCCCGATAGATGTTGAGGTAGAAGAATGGATAGAAAGCTTTAGCTCCAACATTAGAGGAAAATTTGTAGAGCTATGACTCTATCGATCCTGGATGCTTCCCCTGGTGCTCCTGTCATGTCACACATGGCATGCAATTTTTTACACCATAAGCTCTTGAGCAACATTTTATCTCTTGCATATAACTGCAAACAAACAATGATCTTGTAAATCGCATGGGTGTAGATGAAGCCCCTTAATGATGTTTGTCAAAAACCTAGGTCTGTCATGCCCTCGTATCTATAAAAGAATCATTGTTGTCATGCTCGTCATCACTCTTGCACTTGAAAAATTTTATGGGTGCCCACGAGAACTATAGGCATTCCTTGTCAATGTCCATGGTTTCCTTGTACCTAGTAGTGTGCAAGGGAAAATGACCTCAAAGAATGCCAAAATATACACGTAACTGGAACGCAGACCATAAACTGGATTAGTTGCATAGGATTTGGGGACTTCCACTTTTCCCAATCCAATGTGTACTTTGTTGTTATTGATATGTTTTCAATTGGAGCATCAAACCAAACATAAAAGACCTAGACTAGCCCATGGATATTGGTAATACATCAGTAAATATCCTACTCCTAACAAAGACTTTGGGAGCACGTTGTATGCTAGATAGGATTGTCCATGCTAATGCATGGACCAAGATGAAGACTTTATAGAAATCAATATGTATGTACATGAGAATAATAGCTTCAAAAGATGTTATTTAGATTAGCTATATAGCATATGTTTCATGTTCTTTTTGATTCTCGAAAACTAGTAGCACCAATTGAAACAAGGGCCAAGTTTAGTAATGTCATTTAACATTCCAAGGTATAGCAAAGATTTATGATCTATGCTCATAGTAAGTACCTTGTAAATGCAAGACACGATGTTCAGTTTTCAAGGCCCATTGTATCTCTACTTTACATCCAGATGTTTTGGAGAGAGTAATCAAACTAGCACATGTCTCTCAAACCTTTCTAGAACATGAGCATCTACAAATAAAGTCACAATATAGATAGAATTGGATTTACATTGCATTTATTGGTTGATGTGTAGCCATAAAAGTGAATGTCATTTGGCAAGATAAAAGTCAAAGTTGTGATGAAACATTTGAAAACCAAAAAAGTTAGATAATTTTAAGTACCATGAGGTTTTAGAATTAGTCCGTTTAAGATTTTGAAGTAACTAACATCCAAAATGAAGTTGGCAAATTTATGAGGATTTTCCTTTTGAAAGATGAGTTTTTCATTGCTTGTGGTACCAAAGTTCGCCTAAAGAATGGGATTGGCCTGTTGGATCTTTATCCAACATAAACAACATGAACCTTTTTTTGCATGTTAGGGTTCTTATGGGCATAATGACAAAGTTGACACCAAATCTATCACTTAACTTGACAAGTAGTCCAATGAGTTGTAGCTATGGCTTCCCATACAAAAGTTGATTGACACAAAAAATATATTTAAGGATATCATATTATAGGACTTTTGATTTTGAAAATTCTGTGTAGATTTCGCATTCCAAAAAGGCAAAACAATTGCAATCACATAGATGAACCATGGACAAAAAATTCATGATACTAAGAGATGGGAACCAAGTTTTTTTTTTTTTTTTGGTGGGGGGGGGGGGGGGGGGGGGGGGGGGGGGGGGTTGGGTTGGGGGGGTTTATATTGATATCTATTGATAACTAAGAAAATTATTCTACTGATTTTGGTAAAATTTCATCAAACGAGCAAAAATACCCCAATGGAAATATGGCTCCATTTCTATCATGGAAATAAAATAGCTTTGGTTGGCATCTTATGTATTAAGTCCACACTCAAAGATTTTGGCCTAGTGTATAACTTAGACTATGGGCCTACTAGATTGTGCCTTGTTGCTTCTGCACCTTGATTTCTCCCCTTGTCCCAGCCTGATCTTGATACTTTTCCATCTTGGCTCTTTAAGGTAGGCAAAGATTGAGTACTCCGCAATGCACCTCTCACTTAGCTTGAAGTAGCTCTTTGAATCAGCCCAAATGTAACCATTGACCTCGTGGAAAGCCAAAGGGTCGCACCAGTTTGATCCGCATCCGAACTATCTCTTCGCGTTTGTTTGAAGCACCATGTCCGTCGCGCAAAACTTGACTTTCACAATTCCATCACTGGTCAGTTGCCTCACAGTCAAAACAAGAAGTGTACATCGAACTTGGCTTCAAGTAGCTCTCTTTGAATCAGACACATGCACCCAGAGTTTGCACTAGTCCAATCTCAACGCGAACTGTCCCTTAGCGTCCGTTCGAAGTACCAAGTCTCTCATGCAAGACTCAACTTTCACAGTTCCTTCATTGATCAGCTGCCTTACACGTAACACAAGCCAGCGTACTCATATGTTTCCTCATCATTGCTGGTCCAGAGAAAGCCTATAACAAACTTTCCTTTCCACAACAAAAACTTGTCAACTTATTAGGTCCAAAGTTCGCCAGTCTCCTCGTCTGAGTATGGCTAGGTCACCTTGAATTTGCCCCCATTTTGATCAACTTTCATTCAAAATTTGCCCCAAGAGAGAGGTGTGTGTGATAGTTTCCGTCCACTTATAAAATCAGCTGATCGGACTTAGAGTAGAGTTCTTCGGACAAAAAGCCTTTCCCACACTTTGCTTCCCATCTGCTAGGATTATGGCTCGATCCAACTTGTTGCCAATCTCTGAAGAGGATCCTAGTTTTTTCCCCTTTGAGGAAAAACCCAACTGCTACTGGATATCACCCATGCTCAGTGAGTTTCAGTTCCGAAGGTGGCCGTCCCAAAATGAAGACCAACTACTCCATAGAAGATCTCCCCTGAAATTGCCCTTTCCAACTTTTGACTTCCTGCTTGCGTCTGGTGGGCGTTGTCGCAAACGAAACTAACCCAAGAAACAGGCTAGCCATCCATCCTTTGCAAACCTTGAGTCGTTTCGTTGTCGTTCACGTGTGAGTCTTTGAACTGCAAATCCGCCCCATAGATTCTGTAGTCCTCTTTGTTTGATGGTATCAGCCTTCAAAAGAAAAGGTTCATCAGCTCCTTGTATCACAAGCAATCATGCAAACCAGGCAAAGCACGAGTACTAAGACTCATCACGAATACATACAAGTAAGACACTCAGGCAGGTTTACTAACAAGTAACAAAGACAAGGTCCCCCTTTGAGATGGTCCTGCCAACGGACCTCTGCCTGGTCGCGCCCATACAAATCGATCACGGAATCAGCCACATAGGACACCCCTCCAACTATCCGTGCTTTCACCATTAAGCAGCACATTGCCTCAGTCACGCCCCACCACTTTTTGGACGATAGCCCTTATAGCTAAACGATTGGCAGCTATCCCGCACCGGCAGCTAACCACCCGTGCTTTACACCCGAATTCAAGCAGCATCTCTGTATCAATGGTTAACCAGTACAATTCGAATATGTCACCTCGCACCCCACAAGGTACAAACCATGCTTTCACCTCCCTAGGCAGCACTTTGCCTCATCCGTCCTACGTGCAGACAACGCTAGGCCCGAACCGCGAGAACTGACCGTGCTTACACCTCAAGGGCAGCACCTTGACTCATCAAGTCCCCCGTTCTACCGACCACCCCGACCGTGGACGCACCCGTGCTTACACTGTGGGCAGCACCTTGCACAACAGTTGTCTTGATGAACCCCAAACCGTGGCCATTTTCGTGAGATCCGCATATCTGACCGGCCAGTCGGTGCTCTGATACCACATGTAGCGCAGGCATCCCAAAGGGAGCCGGGAACCACGACTTAGCTTCCCAGCCTTCAACTCTTGCCATCCAAACCCACTTGACATACAAGCAGCCAACTCGCCAACAACGATCAGACTTAACCAGCTTGAAGTTCCGAAAACCAACATTGAGATCCAACCTGGCGCCATGCCAGATCGGGGGTCCCGATGTGGGTGACTTCCCTTCAAGCAAGCCGCCCGACATACATCAAACTTCACCAACTCGAAGCTTCGTTACAAACGAGTAACATCCATTCCAAGCAAGCGGTCTGACTTACATCAAACTTAACCAACTGAAAGCTTTGTCATGAGTGCTGGAGGCCAACCTGGCGCCACGCCAGACTGGACAGCCATAAACAGGTAACATCCACCCAAGCAAGCCATCCAACTCAGCCGACAGGTTAGAGCCCGTTCCCCAAGAGCTTAACCCATTCACGTTCATGCAAGGAACACTCAGAACCACAAGCCACGACAGATATGGAAACAACCAGTTCCTGGACCAAATGGTCCCGACAACATACCGCTGGCGCCACGGACCGAATGGTCCCGACAGCATACCGTTGGCGTCCCGGGATACGACCCTCAGCTATGTGCCAAGTTAAAAATTTTGAAAGCGGCCTTACAACTGGCGCTTTGACCGAACACTGAAACCCAGAAGGTAATCAGAGTCAGTTCGAGGAAAATCCCACTTTATTGATAAATCTGAGAAGGTTACATTTCAAGTGTGTGACCGACCCTAGTCTCCGGGGCGCTAGCATGCCAAGGCGAGAGCCATGACAACATTCCAGCAAGGGAGGCTGAGACTTGGTTGGAGCTCGCCCTGAGTCGCAACCCGCACTCCCCTATAGTATTGGTGTGATTCGGCACCCCCCCTCATACCAAGCACTCTACCCAAGTTGGTAAAGCACGTTTTTCTCTCTGTAGGATTTTCTCTTTCTAGAAAGTCATTTTCTCTCTCTAGATTTTATTGATCCCCAGGCTTCCTTTAATCATGCCTAGATCGTGTGAGGTAATTGCACATCGATCTGAGCTCTCTGGACTCCGCTAGAACCGATCAAAGATTTTTCAGCCATAGGAACTTTGCGTCGGCTGGATTCTGGTCACAGTGGCGCCAGGAGCGGCGCCGGCGCCGTTGGCACCGGGGACATAGCTGGCGCCGATGGCGCCGGAAGTAAAGCTTGTAAAGGTAGCTTTACAACACCCCCCCCCCCCCCCCCCCCTCCGCCACCCGCCGCGGAGGGGGCGGGGGGGGGGGGGGGGGGGAGGAGTGTGTGGGGGGATATAAAAAATATTTTTAAAATAAAAACATTTTTTTTGAATTCCAATCCCCACCCGCCGCGGCGGGTGGGCGGGGGAGGGGGAATATAAAAAATTCGAGTCGTTGGGTATTCGAGTCTTTTCAGAAAAATTTGAATCTTCCCAAAAAATTTTGCAAAAAAATTTAGCGCTGCCTGCCTTTGCGAAATTTTTGCGAAAGCATCTTGAAGACTGCGTTGGCGAAATTTTCGTGAAGGCAGCGTGAAAATTTGCGATTTGGCAGGTATCGCAAAATTTACGCAAAGGCAGGCTTCGCGAAAATTTCTGGACAGACTCAAATTTTCAAAAAAGAAGGGATTTTCGACGATTCGAATTTTTGAAATACCCCCATCCGCCGCGGCGGGAAGGCGGAGGGAGGGGAATATACAAAAATATTCCAAAAATTGGAGTCGTTAGAAATCCACGATGAGACGAGTCGTGAAATTTTTGCGATGTACCCGCGAGTCGCAAAATTTTCACGCTAAACCCCTGGTGCGCCTGTCGTGAAATTTTGCGACCCGGCGTCCATCGTGAAATTTTGCGACAGGCTGCATCGTGACATTTCGCAAGTCACGCATCGCGACATTTCTCAAGTCACGACTTGCGAAATTTCACGACTCGACGTCCGTCACGAATATCTCGTGACAGACGACACATTCTACTCTCCAATACCTATCCAACAAGCTATAGAACATCAAATTTGGATCATTCCTTGAGAAGAAGCACTCATTAATGAGGGCTGATTTCACACATGTGAGCTCTCGGTCCGTACAAAGCTCCGCTGGATCAGATCAACCTTGATTTGATCCACTTATGATCCACAGATTGCTTGTTTCTCAGTGAGTTTGAATCCTTCTCCAAAATCCAAGTTCTTGCAAGCAAAAACACTGATGATCTGATGTATACACCCTCACCTCTTCAAAGCATGAAGCTCTGATACCATGTGAAGTTTTTAGCATGTGTGAACTTCACCACACACCCTACAGGATCTTACTGAGGTGTTGTGATTGCACAAGATTGATCAAAGAACAGTATGCTTGAAAAATCTAAGGCAAGAGCACAATTGCATACATCTGATGAAAAAATCTAACTCTTCACTATGAGAAATGAATGTCAGAAAAAATTCTAAGTGTTTAGTATGGGAAAAAAAGGCTGCTCTCGGGTAGAGAGAGAAAATCATACATAGAAAACTCGGGTAGAGAGAGAATGAGTCCAAAACACCAAAATCTCAATATTCACAATATGGCAAAACATGCCCAAGATTCCCTACATGAGAGAGACTCGAATTCCTACAGTGGAGTTGCATGGAAAGTCCACTTAACTGAACTAATTCACCTACCAGAGATCCACATGTGTAACTGCATGCATGTATGTTGCATGTACTGCATGTCAACTCATAAAATTGCCTAGACATGTGTAGATCACAGAAACTACTTTGCATGTTGCATGCACTGATTGCATGTGGCTTGCATGCATACAGTAAGACTTTGCATGCTATCTAAACATCTGCATGTCATCATAATTGAACCTATCTAACTCAAATTTGAGCTACACTAGAAGGATATGTGCTCAATTCACACTCCTTATATGTACAACATGAAATCTAGTGGAAATCATCATGGACATGACCCCAAACTCGAGATAGGAAGATAATATTTTAATAATCTTCACACTTTTGTGAGGTGTTGGGGAGAGAGAGAGAGAGAGAGAGAGAGAGAGAGAGAGAGAGAGAGAGAGAGAGAGAGAGAGAGAGAGAGAGAGAGAGAGAGAGAGAGATTTGTCCCATAAGTCTTTATGGAACTTGACAATAGCAAAAAAACATAAATAAACACCCCTACAATGCTTATTTACATTGTCTTTTGAAATTTTTAGGCTTTCTTATATCAAGTGAATTGCTACCTGCTTCAAATTTTTTTGCTCCTACAATATGGTATTTTTTTTGCTTTCTCCATGTCTTTTTCATTAAATCTAATCTTCCAAGTTAAGTAGTGTGGACAGGGGAGAAGTTAAAGAAGACCCATTGTTGTAAATGTCGCCCACCCGCCGCGGCGGATGGGGGGGGGGGGGGGGGGGGGGACATTAACAAAAAATTTTGCGATGTCGTGATGGCATTTTCATGAATGTTCTCCATCCCCCCCGCAGTGGCGGGTGGGTAAGTGTTGCGCCGGCGCCTCAAAGGGCGCTGGGACTTGAGCGGTTTCCCCAACACGCGCTTAAGTCTAACATTCATCCATCATGCACTTACATAAAAGCCAACTCAGAAACGTAACAAGCTTAACCATTCAGACTTTAAGAAAACTGGAATCCCAACCAACCCGAAAGCCAACTCAGAATCCGTCCCCAAAAGGTAACCAAAGGCAAAGACAAGCCACACATGAAACCCAAGGCATAGTGGTCGCCAAACTGACCAATTGGCATAGCGGCAAGCCCCATGTCGATGACAGGGACCCTTAGGCGCCAGCGACGCAACCAACTTTATTAGATTTGGAAGAGGTTACATTCATACATAGACTGACCGGTCTCGGGGCCACCAACACGTGCTGGGCATTGTGCCTGGCTCGTGCTGGTAGAGGGAGCTGAGACCTGGCGACTGGATTCCTGGCGCTGGTTGAGCTGCCCAAGTTTCTGTCTGCCGGACTCCCCCTATAGTTCTGCTGTGATTCGGCGCACCCCCTCTGGTTTGAAACATAGTGCTTTCTGGTAAAGCACGCTTTTTAGGACTTAGTTTTTATTTTGCTGATTAAGCCTGGCAAGCCTGGCAGAATCAGTCTGGCTCCCGGACATGGGTCCCGGGAGCCGTCCCGGCGGCCGAATCAACCTGCTTTCCTGACTAGGACATGACCTGAGCTCCAGAGCTAGCTCATGACTTTGTGACTACTTGACTGGCTCACCACAGGTCGGAGGCTCAGTCCTTGACATTCTAACTTGCTATGGGACCTTAGGGAGTGTCACCCCTTTGAGTCTTACATGGCACGCTGGGTGCACCCAAGTCAGCTTTACAACATCCTCCCCTCGTTTGAGAAAGCTGATGTCCTCATCAGGGCCAAACTAGAACCTAAGACTCATGGCACGGGCTTAATTCACCGGCCAGACTTTAGTCACATATACAAGGGCACGGGCTTGATTCACCGGCCAAAGAAAACCAACTGTAAAGCAGAGTAATGATATTGTGTTTTACACCCAGCACAGGAAAAGTGTGGATCTAGTTCACTTACGTAAAACCTGTGTGAAGCTGCTGCACTTAGACATCAAACTGAAGCTCACTCCTCAATGAGAAATGCGGCTTACTTTATTAGCATGAAAGAAAAAGGTACTCACGGCTCCCTTAAGCCTCAGATATGTCATTGTCGTCGCACATCTGGATGAGTCCCCTAGGACTCTAGATATTTAGTTTGGTCGTCCAGGTTGAGCTCCTTGAGCTCTGCATCGGCACTTAGATTCACCTTTGACGTAGAAACTGCAGGCAATGTTGGCTCCATTTGACCTCGCGTCAGCTGGTTTGTCACTGTTGGATGTCTTTCATTAAAAAAGTGAGTTTTCGCTTGGTCACACAAGGTGAGCTCCTTGAGCTCTGCATCGGCACTTGAATTCACCTTTGATGTAGAGACTATAGGCAATTTTGGCTCCATTTGTTCCCGTGTCAGCTGGTCTGTCACTGTTGTTTGTCCTTCGTTAAATAGGTGAATGAGATTGGGAGGAATGGTTGGCTCAGGTTCATTTGTGTCGTTCTTTTCTAGTTGGTCCCCTGGCATAGCTCTGACGACACAAGGTCTCCTGCCATTATATAATAACACAAGGCTAACCCCTTTTGCCAAGAAGGCCACCACATGTTCGTTAAACCAGCTTAATCCCAAAATAGCGTCGAAGGCATCCATCTTCAAGATTGTGAACGTTAGTCGATTCTTCCAGGCTCCCAGAGAGATTGGTAAGTTGGTTGCCAATCTACAAGTGGTCATTGTACCTTTCGCGGTCTCCACACAAATAGGAGTCACATTTTCTTCACATTGGATGTCCAATTCTCCTGTCAGTTTTTCTGACAAGTAGTTATGTGACGCCCCCAGGTCTACCATGAAGTAAATGATCCTACCTTGAATACAGCCTTTCAGGTACAATAACTTGGATCCTCTCGCAGGAGTCGCCATAAGATGTTCACGATAAGCCGCAAGTGCCCTTATCTGTTGCAAGGCATTCAGGTCAGACTCCGTCAAATCCGTTTCTGGGTCCTCTTCATCATCTTGTTCACCATCTTCTTGATCAAATGCCTCTCTCTCCATCCTATCAAATCCTTCAATGGCAGCCATGATCTGCTTATTCAATGGTTTGGGGCATGATCTCCAAGAGTGACCTTGCTGATGACAGTTGAAGCAACGCATGGAACTGCCCACTGTTGGTGAGCTGTTGCTGTGACTAGCTGAAGGTCCAACATTGTTTCTTCTCTGGAACATGTTCCCTCCATTGTTGCCTTGGTTGCCAAACCCTATTTTTGTTGGGAATTTATTCACGCTACTCGAGGCTTGGTTGCCATTTGGAGCTGAGTCCCCCCTTGAAAAGAAGCTCGGACTCGGTCTGGATCCACTAAATACTCTTGTTGAGGTTGCGGGAGCAGCTGGTGCCAATGTGCTCTCATAATCACAAACCATTTCAGCCGCTCGAATAGTTGAATTGAAATCATGGGGCATGTAGCTGTCTATCGCACGTCGGGTCCAGGATTGCATTCCAGACAATAGGTAATGAGTTTTGTCCGCCTCGGACATATCTTCAATAACCCATACACTCTGTCTGAATCTATTGAGGTACTCTCGCAATGACCCTTTCTGTTTGAGGCCCGATAATTCTGTCCTCAATCTCATGTGTGAATCCTTCGGTATGAACTCCAATCGTAACGCGGCTTTGAATGCGTCCCATGTTTGAAAATGCATCCCTGCCATCCGGTACCAATTTGTAGTGTAGCCCTCAAAATATGCTAATGCCAAGTCAGTTCTTTCTTCCTCAGGAGTGTTCATTAGACGGAAGTAATGGTCCATGTGAAACAACCAATCTTCCACAACTCGAATGTCACGCTCTCCTTTGAAAGTAGGTGGTGCTTTCACTTTGGCAGTCTTTCTTGGGCCCTCCGTGGTTCGCGCTCGTGGTTCTCTTGGTATCTGTGGAGGAGGCGCCACTGCATTCTCCCTAGTTGCTTCCAACTCTACAAACCTGGCTTCGAGCTGTGTTAGCCCGTCTCTCATTTCTCTAGCAAGGTTAATTTGAGTAAGATTCATGGCTTGCAAGGATGTTTGCCATTCTTTCCTTTCGGTTTCTCTATCCTTCTTCACCTCGCTAAGCATAGCCGTCATTGCGCTTGATAAGTATTGCCGCATCTTCACTTCAAAGAGGTCCTGTTGTGCCTCTGGCAAGGGTTCATCTCTTGGTGTAGGTTCAGAAGGGCCACCCATCTCTTCATGGAGGGGCGCCATGTGAAAAATACAGATCCTAAGTGGATCTAAACTCCAAGATCATTGGCTTGAATGCTTGCACTCCAAACTACATAAGCTAGGAATTGGCAACACATTCTATGCTACCTAGAATGCAAAGAACTTGATCAAAAAGCATTTATCACAAATGGAAACTTCCATAAACATCAAGTGCGGCCCAAAATAGCATTATACAGTCCATAATACATCAGCCTATCACTTTTGGAAAGCACCTAAGATCATACACAATAGCTTGAAGACAATACACACAACAATGCTCTCAATGGAGGAAGAAACAATGACAATGATCTATTGATCTCAATGAAGCATACAAAAGGTTTCTCCAACCTGTTCTCCACGACTTCCCTACTATTTATGGATGAGGAAGATGACTCTCTCTCCTCTCTCTAGAAGGTACTTGACCCTAGATATTCCCTATATAGGAAAAATAGCTAAAAATGGCTTATATGACCAAAATACATCAAAATGATCTCATTTTGAAGGGTATGAAGTTTGACACTTCATCATACTGAAAAAATACAGTAAATAAAAACATTGTGGCCTGGTTCACACGTGTGAAACTCCAGAACCAAAACTATTTACAATTTTAGCCAATTTAGGCCTCAAACTAGCTAGGAAATGTTGACAATTTTCACACTCCCTCTTCAACATTGGATGCTAGTTTCAACATAGTCTTTGAGCACATTCCAAGATTAGATCTATGCATTAAATATAGGTCCTTTCCCAATGGTTTGGTGAAGATATCAGCCACACACTCCTTTGAAGAGACATGTTGAAGCTCCACCTCTTTGGCAATGACTTGATCTCTCACAAAATGGTGAGCAATCTCAATGTGCTTGCTCCTTGCATGAAAAACAGGATTGCTTGCCAAGCTTTGGGCTGAAAGGTTATCACAAAGTATGATTGGAGTCTTCTCTGGTTCCAGCAAGTGAAGATCCAATAACATCCTCTTGATCCAAAGAATCTCCTTGGTGCATGTTGTTAATGCCTTGTACTCGGCTTCGGTAGAAGATAGAGAGATAGTTGGTTGCTTCTTTGATAGCCATGAGACCACTCCATCTCCAAGATAGATTGCAAAGGCACTTGTTGACTTCCTATCCATTTGATCACCTGCAAAATCTGAATCTGAAAATCCACAAAGGTTAGGTGTAGTACCTCCATACAAGATGCCAAAATCTCTAGATCCCGAGATGTATCTAAGTACTCTCTTTCCTAGCTTCCAATGAGCCTCACTAGGATCTTGCATAAATTGACTTAGTTTACCAACCACAAAGCTTAGATCAGGTCTTGTGATGGTTAACCATATAAGAGATCCTATTAGCTTTCTATAGAGAGTAATGTCCTTGAAGGATCTTTCATTACTTCTTGTAGTTAGCTTTACATTTGATTCCATAGGAGTAGAAACAACTTTACAATCTTCCATATGAAACCTTTTTAGAATAGAGTTAACATACTTTTCTTGACATATGAATGTAGATTTAGAAGTTCTAATAATCTCTATTCCTAAGATATAATGAAGTTTATCAAGATCTTGAATTTCAAACTCTCTTTTGAGTGCCATCTTGATTTCATCTATATCTAGATTGTTACCACCACTTAAGATAATGTCATCAACATAGATCAAAAGTAAAGTGATATCATTTTCATTCAATCTAAAGTAGAGAGAATGATCATACTCACTCATAACAAAGTTTTGAGAAAGTAAGAAGGAATTGAGCTTAGCATACCAACTCCTTGGTGCTTGCTTTAGCCCATACAAACTCTTTTGGAGATAGCACACATGATTAGGCTCATCATGTGAAACATAGCCCTCGGGTTGCTCCATGTAAATATCTTCTTCAAGATCACCATTCAAGAAGGCATTAGTAACATCCATTTGCCACATATCCCAATCATAAAGAGTTGCAAGAGAGATTAGGATTCGAATAGTTACCATCTTTGCCACGGGTGCAAAGGTCTCATCATAGTCAATACCATATTCTTGAGCATACCCCTTTGCCACCAACCTTGCCTTGTACTTGTTGATTGATCCATCTTGATTTGTCTTGATCTTGAAGATCCACTTACAACCAATTGCCTTCTTGTCCTTTGGAAGCTTTACCAACCTCCATGTGTTGCTTTTGATGAGTGCTTGATGCTCATGATCCATGGCTTGGATCCATTCCTTCTTTTGAATTGCTTCACCTACACAAGTTGGTTCATCAAAAGAGGTAAGAAAAGCAAAGTTAGAGTTGTCCACCACTTGCTTTCCTTTTTCATCATAGGTTAGCCTTGATGGCTTAGCCCTTTGCCTTTGAGTCTTCCTTGAAGTTTGCTTTGGAGTGGCATCTCCATCTTCATCCAAGACATCTTGCACATCATGATGATTAGTAGGCACATCAACATCAACATCAACAACATTGGAAACATTCTCTTCATGAAAGATGACATCCCTACTTATGACAACTTTCTTTGTAGAAGGAATGTACACTTTGTAAGCCTTGCTTACTTCACTATAGCCAACAAACACACCCTTCTTTGATGAAGGATCTTCTTTAGTTCTATCATCAAGTGTGATATTGACAAAACATGTACATCCAAAGATCCTACAATGCTTGACACTCGGCCTTCTACCATAAAGAACCTCATGAGGAGTTTTACCATCCAAGGAAGCACTTGTCCATCTATTACATAGATAGTTAGCACATGCTAAAGCTTCCCCCCAAAAAGACTTAGCAAGATTAGCATGTAGTCTCATTGCCTTGGCACATTCACAAAGGGTTCTATTCTTCCTCTCGGCCACTCCATTCTGTTGTGAAGTCCTAGGACTAGACATCTCCCTCTTAATCCCATGTGCTATACAAAAGTCTTTGAACCTATTTGAGGTGTATTCCCCTCCATTATCAGATCTTAAGCATTTGATCTTTGTATTGAATTGGTTTTCCATTTCATTCTTGAACTTGACAAATGCAGCAAACACTTCATCCTTACTTTTAAGAAGATAGATCCAAGTATACCTACTAAAGTCATCAATGAAAGTTGCATACATCTTTGCCCCACCATTGCTAGTTGTACTAGAAGAATGAATATCAGAATGCACAAGTTGAAAAGCTTCTTTAGATCTAGAAGTAGATCTAGAATAAGCAAGTCTATGAGCCCTTTTGGCCTTCTTATCAAACCTTTGTTGCTCTTGAAGTGTGAGAGGTCTCTCTTCAATTTCTGCAACTATGTCCATGAGTTCATTCAACTCAAGTAAGGACTCCATCCTCACTTTCCAAGTAGAGTAGTTTGATGAACTCAACCTTTCACTAGACTCTAGCATGATCCCACCATTGGAAGCCATGATTCTAATGTTTCTTCAACTTTTAGGTTCTGTCCTAAAGCACTTAGCACTCACTTTTCTCTCAACAAATGATAGATAAAGAGATCTATGAAGATTTAGGACCCTAAAACACTTCTATCTTGAACCTAGATGGTTCCCAAGCATAGAAAGGAAGATTGAAACACATGCAACACTTTGCACACACTAAGAATGGATTACAAAATCAAACCAACCTGAACACACTCTTGCTTAAGCTCTCAAACTTTCCAGCAAGTGACCAAATCAAGTTATGGTGTGAAGAGTTACTTGCATTCTTAGAAAATACCCAAAACTAGGATGCCAAGATTACCTAGTAATGAACAAACTTGATCAACATATGATCAACACACTAAGATATTGATTCAACCTGTAAAACCACATGTAAACCACACTTCTAAAAGTTTATAAACTCCAGCAAGTGATAAATACAAGATTTAGAGGTGAATGAATGAGCACACTTAGTGAATCACAAGACTAGCTTCACTATCTTGTCAAATCTTGGTGTTTAGATGTAGATCTAAGATCACTTCACATGAGAATGTTCCTCAACCTGTTAAGAACCTGAAAACACACTTGCATAATGGTTAACACCTTCCAGCAAATGCTCCAATCAAATTACATAAGGAGAGTTACTTACATGCTCAACAAAGTACACCAAAATTTATGCCAAAATTGATGACAATCTTTACAATATGCTCTTCACAATGGAGCTTGCAATATGTTCACCCAAAAAAGGGGATCTTTCATCCAAATGGGAGCTTTGCTCAGCCTTTAGGAGAATTACAACTCACTCAAAAGAGCATTTGTCATCCACTTAAGGAGAAGTTTCATCCACTTAAGGAGAGTGTTCATCCAAGAATGGAGATTGTCAACAATAGGATTGAAAAGAACATTGTTAGTATTGAATATGCACAAGCCTCACAATAACAAATGATTAGGTGTTATGATCTGATCCAAAATAGTTTCTTTTCAGCCTCTGATCTTCAATAGACCTGAAATATGCTTTTGATCCACAAGTTCAACTCACAAAACAAAGGTTAGTAAGATTTGATCAACAAAGCAATGCAAAATCATGCTAGAACTTGATCAAACATCCAAATATCACCAAAAATGGAATACTTACTGTAAATAGAAGCCAACCAGCTCTGATACCATGTGAAAAATACAGATCCTAAGTGGATCTAAACTCCAAGATCATTGGCTTGAATGCTTGCACTCCAAACTACATAAGCTAGGAATTGGCAACACATTCTATGCTACCTAGAATGCAAAGAACTTGATCAAAAAGCATTTATCACAAATGGAAACTTCCATAAACATCAAGTGCGGCCCAAAATAGCATTATACAGTCCATAATACATCAGCCTATCACTTTTGGAAAGCACCTAAGATCATACACAATAGCTTGAAGACAATACACACAACAATGCTCTCAATGGAGGAAGAAACAATGACAATGATCTATTGATCTCAATGAAGCATACAAAAGGTTTCTCCAACCTGTTCTCCACGACTTCCCTACTATTTATGGATGAGGAAGATGACTCTCTCTCCTCTCTCTAGAAGGTACTTGACCCTAGATATTCCCTATATAGGAAAAATAGCTAAAAATGGCTTATATGACCAAAATACATCAAAATGATCTCATTTTGAAGGGTATGAAGTTTGACACTTCATCATACTGAAAAAATACAGTAAATAAAAACATTGTGGTCTGGTTCACTCGTGTGAAACTCCAGAACCAAAACTATTTACAATTTTAGCCAATTTAGGCCTCAAACTAGCTAGGAAATGTTGACAATTTTCACACGCCATTGTGGAGTGCATACGCTCTTTCTTTCTCGACTTGGACCTGGTGCCATCTCGATGCATGCGAGAGCTGTATTCTCGAGTCAGCTCTTCTCCGTCCGTCAGTGCTTGTAACTCTTCAAGATGGTCCTCCATTATAGTCAGAGGTGTACTTCCAACAGATTATCGCCTCAATCCTTTTTATATTTGAAGCTCTCCCTTCTGTCAGCCAGGCCCCACAGCTCTCTTTTCTTCTTTATTAAATCAGCTTCAATGAAAATATCCCTTCCTCAAACTTAGCACGCCCACATCACCTGAGAGCCAAGTAGGAACCAGGTCATTTGTGTCCAAGCAAGCACACGACAAACGGAACATACCAACCAAAGCAAACACAGAGGATCCCTCTCAAGCCACAAACCCCCCCTGAGACCGGACGTAGGACCTTTGCCTAGCCGCGCCCACACAAATCTATCACAGAATTAGCCCACGGGGAAACATCCATCCAACCATCCGTGTTTTCACCATTAAGCAGCACATTGCCTCAGTCACGCCCCACCACTTTTTGGTCGATAGCCCTTATAGCTAAACGATCGGCAGCTATCCCGCACCGGCAGCTAACCACCCGTGCTTTACACCCGAATTCGAGCAGCATCTCTGTATCAATGGTTAACCCGTACAGTTTGAATATGTCGCCCCGCACCCCACAAGGTACAGACCGTGCTTTCACCTACCTAGGCAGCACTTTGCCTCATCCGTCCTACGTGCAGACAGCGCCAGGCCCGAACCGCGAGAACTGACCGTGCTTACACCTCGAGGGCAGCACTTTGACTCATCAAGTCCCCCGTTCTGCCGACCACCCCGACCGTGGACGCACCCGTGCTTACACTGTGGGCAGCACCTTGCGCAACGGTTGTCCTGACAAATCCCAAAAAACGTGGCCATCCCTGTGAGACTTGCGTAGCTGACCGGCTAGTCGGCTCTGATACCACATGTTCGCCGGCGCCTCAAAGGGCGCTGGGACTTGAGCGGTTTCCCCAACACGCGCTTAAGTCTAACATTCATCCATCATGCACTTACATAAAAGCCAACTCAGAAACGTAACAAGCTTAACCATTCAGACTTTAAGAAAACTGGAATCCCAACCAACCCGAAAGCCAACTCAGAATCCGTCCCCAAAAGGTAACCAAAGGCAAAGACAAGCCACACATGAAACCCAAGGCATAGTGGTCGCCAAACTGACCAATTGGCATAGCGGCAAGCCCCATGTTGATGACAGGGACCCTTAGGCGCCAGCGACGCAAAAAGGTTGTAGTAAGGGTCCTTCCACTTGGACCAGTCCCGGAGGCGAAACCGAAATGGTAATCATCCCCAAGGATCAACTTTATTAGATTTGGAAGAGGTTACATTCATACATAGACTGACCGGTCTCGGGGCCACCAACACGTGCTGGGCATTGTGCCTGGCTCGTGCTGGTAGAGGGAGCTGAGACCTGGCGACTGGATTCCTGGCGCTGGTTGAGTTGCCCAAGTTTCTGTCTGCCGGACTCCCCCTATAGTTCTGCTGTGATTCGGCGCACCCCCTCTGGTTTGAAACATAGTGCTTTCTGGTAAAGCACGCTTTTTAGGACTTAGTTTTTATTTTGCTGATTAAGCCTGGCAAGCCTGGCAGAATCAGTCTGGCTCCCGGACATGGGTCCCGGGAGCCGTCCCGGCGGCCGAATCAACCTGCTTTCCTGACTAGGCCATGACTCGAGCTCCAGAGCTAGCTCATGACTTTGTGACTACTTGACTGGCTCACCACAGGTCGGAGGCTCAGTCCTTGACATTCTAACTTGCTCTGGGACCTTAGGGAGTGTCACCCCTTTGAGTCTTACAGGGCACGCTGGGTGCACCCAAGTCAGCTTTACAACAGTAAGGGGGGGGGGGGGGGGGGGGATTTATAAAAAAACATTGTGGGCAGGGGGGCAGAATTTATAAAAAATTTCGTGACTCGCCTGTCGCGAAAATTTCGCGATGTAGCCTAGCGCGAGTTGCAAAATTTCGCAAAGGTGCAAGTTCGCAAAATTTTTGCAAATGTTACATTGCGAGAATTTCGCGACTCACGGCTGCATCGCAAATTTCTCGCGACAGGCGATTTTTTTATAAATTCTAGAAGGCCTGGCGCCAGGCGCCTGTCGCGAAATTCTTGCGATAGGGCGAAATTTTCTAGAAGTTCAGGCGCCTGTCGCGAGATATTCGCGAAGGGCACCTTCTAGGAAATTTCTAGAAGGCCTGGCGCTAATCAAATTTGTCTTGTTTGGCCTAATAGTTGTATTGAAATGAGATTCGAACTTGACAGAATCCCACTTCAAGAATTAGTAAGTTTTTATTGTTTTTCTTATCTGGCTCTTTTGGTACCATGTGTAAAAAATAGCTCTAAATAAATTAAAAAGTCCAAAATTAATTGAGACAGTGTTGAAAGACTTTATTATGTTGTTTTCCACACATTCACCTCCTTTGAAATTTACTTTTATGAGTTACAAAAACTATATTTAGATTGACTTTAAAAAATAAAGGCAGAACTAGAAAAACAGACTACTTCATATGACGTTATTGGCTAGTTAAACAATTAAAACCTTCAAATATATTTGTACTTTAATTGCCCAAATACATAATCGCCTTTTTGCTTATGATTCTAAAAATGCGTAGTAGCAAGACACTTATATTTTCGATGAGGTAATTAGTTAGTCAATATTGACAAAAAGTGTAGACTCAATTTGATTGTGCCCTTCTTAGCCTTCATTTTTCATTTAATTGGTCACATCTTTACTTTCCTTTTACCTCCAGGGCATGCAATTATAGGACTTAGGTTACCTCCAAGGTAGGCCTCTTTGGTCTTCTTTGATCACCTTAATTATACTTGCTTATCATCGATACAAAGTACCTTCCCAATTTGGATAAGGTAATTGTCATGAGTACTCTTTGGAGAAATGGTAGACTTACATTTTTTTTTTTTCCGAAATGCTCATTATCCAATAATGACTAAAATGTAAAGTACATCAATGGATTTTGTCACCTCCACAGATGTGTGTGTGTGTGTGTGTGTGTGAGAGAGAGAGAGAGAGAGAGAGAGAGAGAGAGAGAGAGAGAGAGAGAGAGAGAGAGAGAGAGATTCATTAGTCAATTTGTACCTCTAGTGCCTATTGATGCCACCAAGACATGCAATATTTTACCTTCCAAAGAGACACCTTCAGCCTTAATAATATGTGGAAGGACAATGCGATGTTGGAGGAAATGATGCTCTTGAGTGGATGAGCGTACCACCACATTGTAATGATAGTGGTGGGCTCCCAAAGATCTATGGGTGGGAGATATGATACCATCTTGGAATTTAGGTGGTGGTACCCTCACCATTAGATGGTTGTTGCACCACTACTGAAAATTTAGCCATGGTGCAAAATAAGTTGAGCCCTTTCGAGTGGAGTCACAAGTTGTGCATTATGCCCTTGCCTCTTGGAAGCATCACAACTCGTAATATTGGTGTGCCTCGAGGTATGGGGAGGTCTTGGGAGTTACAATGCACGCCTTCCCTCAATCCTTGGAAGGGAATGGGAGCAACATCTTTTACACCGTGATTGATAGTGTAAGCATGGTCCCACCCTCATCTAACAATGGAGAATCCTAGAGAATTACCAATGACCATGATGATCTCTCTACTCTCATCCATAGTTGACCCACCATAGTTGACCCACAGTGGGGCCACACTCTCGTACTAGGGTATACAAAGCTCCTTAGAAGGCAATGAGCTTGCAAAATCAAAGGTGATGTGTGCATAGATGTGAGGACTCAGGACTCAGAAGTCAGGACTGGTGGGTGCTTGTCTATAAAGGGGTAAGAGTCAATGTAGTAGATTAGGCAGTCAATGGAGTTGCTCTTCTCCGTGGGCCATTGTTGCTTGCATTGTTTCAAGCCCTGCACGCCTCTGCCTCAGCCTCTGGGTCTCCCCCTGCTCCTCATATTCGTCAGGCACGGGCATCGCCACCTGAGGCCAAGGTCGAGGAGGATGCGCACGTCCTGCCATGCCTTTTCATTTCCGAGGAAACATTCCACGATCAATACCTTTATCATTCAATCCTTTCCTCCGTGAGAAAGGAAGGACCACCCACCACCGGCTTCTCTCTCTCAAAGTTTACTTGATCCATCCATGCATCCATCAAGACTAAGAGTGATGAATGCTGACTAGAGATGACACTAATAGTCAGTCATATCAGAGATGACACTAATAATATCCAATGTCAGAAAACTACAGCTACGCTACGTTCTGCAATCAACTAGCAATTTATGACCTTTTGGTTTGAGTTCCCTCCAGACAGCCCAGTTATTAATATCGTGGATTCTTGAAGCAAACAATGTGATCTTGCATTTTGGGAGCCTTGTCGGATTTGCCTTCAGCCTTCAACCCAAAACTCCTGCTCATTGAACTTCTCCCCTCCAAACCTTTCAAGAACATAAATAGTTATCATGACAACAACGTTCACAAATATATGAACCACCTTTGATATATTTATTTACCTAATGTAATTAAGAAAATTCAGATACTCTAAAAGCTCTTAGTTTCAAGCAAATCTTAAGGTCTATGCTTCTTATTGAGAAGAGATTGCTCTATCTAAATCTCAACCTTGAAGCCATGTATATGTTATGGGGGGGGGGGGGGGGGGAAGCCTTGCCTGAGGGCATTCCTTGCTGGTCGGGGCCTGCCCGAGGGCGGGACCTTGAAGCCATGTATATGTTATGTGGGGGGGGGGGGGGGAAGGCCCTGCCTGAGGGCATTCCTTGTTGGGAGGGCCCTTGCCCGAGGGCGGGAGCCCTCGGGCAGGCCCCGACCAGCAAGGAAGGCCCGAGGGCTTCGGGCCTTCCCCTACGTAATGCCATTGTGCGAAGGTTGTTTTTTTTTTTTTTTTTTTCATTTTTGGCCGTACGGTACGGCCGTACGCGTGGACAAGGTTTTTTTTTTTTTTTTTTTCCGGTTTTTTGCCATTTTTTTTTGCAAATTTTTTTACGTTTGTGGTGGAATGTGGATGTGGACAGCCAATGACGGGCTGCCACATAGCACATGCACATTCCACCGGAGAGAGGAGAGAGAAAGTGAATTCCACCGGAGAGAGGAGAGAGAATGACAGATTCCTAAGAGAGAAAATTGGATGGACATTATGCTCCTGGAGGTGGTCCCAAAATACAAAGGACACCTGAGCACAAGGCATTACGTTTATATAACGATATATACTTGTTTCTATATAACTTATATGCTGTAATTTGTGTGGTGGATTGGGATAGATCTCCTAACCTCAAGGCTCAAGGAGAGGAAATAAAGTCATAAAGATTGTTGTGCGAGTATTGGATATTTTTTTATGCTCGGTGATTCTTGGCATTTACTTTTTATTTTTTTTAGTTCAGGTCTGTTGATTTAAGGGTTCTCTTATTTCTAGTACTTGAATGGATATCAACCCATGAAAAATAAATCAAGGAGTTGGTTCTCATAGCTCAAGGTATTTAAGCTAATTGAAGCGGACGTTATATATAATTAAGTGTATCAATCTAATTCTTACTTTTATTTGAATTTGTTGATTATTAATTTTGGTATTCAAGACATGCAAAAACAATCAACATTCAAATGTTCAAAATTCAAATCTGTAAGCTCAATGAAAGTCAATTATGGTTGTTTGAAGATGGCACAAATTTTGATTATCATCTTTAACATATTCCCCAGTTATTAAGGTTTAGATTGAAAACGAGACCCCCAGACCCCCATTTTACAGCCACATCCAAATATCAACAATAATTCTCAACTTTCTTTTTTTACCCACCAAATATCAATCTCGAGCGTGTATATAAGATTAATTATTACTTGGTTATTAATCTTGACAAGTATTAAAATTTTTGGTGATTAAATATAGAATGTAGATATCCTTGTTGATAATCATAGGGTATTAACAAAAAAGCTAATCAACATTGGTTCTAACTTACTCACCACTTATTTATGGATATTACAAGTTTATGCTTGCATAATTGTCTAGATGCTCCAATTTACGCTCTCACAGTATAGAAATAAATGTGTTTGAAATGTCACAATTTAATATAGTTTCATAAATGATCTTTATGAGCATAGTCAATCCTAAGACTAAAGGCTTTCCACAAATATGCCAAGGCAAGTATGTTTTTCATTTTAAAACACCATGCTAGTACCATCAAGCTTGTTTGGTATCATGCTAAACATAAAAAGTATTGATTATTACAACTTGCACAAGAGAAAAACTGTTTGTTGCGAACTACCTTTACTTCATACTCTTTCGAGTAACCATGGTGTCGAATAGGTCAAAATGTTGCAAGCTTATCTTTATATTATAAATGTTTTTTTCACATATAGCTCACTTGCACTAGGCTTATGATAATAAACAATAGGAACATCCTTAATTAGGCCTAGCCGATAAGAGCTTGAGCTCTTTACATTGACCACAGATTGGCCATGGGCTGAAGTTTGCACCTTCAAGTTTCAAAACATTGAGCAATTGCAAATGATACCTCTTGCTAAAAGATGTGTTGTCACTCTAAACCCTAAAACCCTAAGGCAAAGCTTCAAAAATTCTCATGATATTTTAATCACCTTGTTTGTTACAAAAATGATCAATTTAGATTATTTCATTGATTATAGTATCCCTTCAAATGGATTCCAATTCACCTTGCTAATATTAATATAAAAATGATCAATTTCAATTACTTCATGACTCTATTTTCTCTCTTCAAATGGTTTTTAATCACCTTGCTTATTATGAAAATGACCAATTTAGGTTACTTCATTGAGTATTTTATCCCCTCAAAATGAAGTTTTCATGAAGAGCTAGAGGCCCTTGTGTGAAGTCTAATAGGCTTGAGAATTGAAGAACATTGGTGCAATTATCTCTTGAACCTACATAAATGTCTCTCTTCAAAGCCTTCAACTTCCAAGTTTCAGAGTTTTTAAGATACCACTTCACCATCGCTTTCACCTTTCAGCCATGTGCTAAAGCCTAAGCTTATGTTTCATCCTGATAACTCACTGCAAAGCCAGTTCAGAGCCTTCAGACACCCACCTTTCACCATCACTTTCACCTTTCAGCCATGTGCCGTTTTTTATGTTTCATTGTGAATGGCAGCAGTAATGGGTTTGAACTTTGGCCTTTTCTGATGCATGCTCTACCTTCTTTTTCCCCTTTCAGCCATGTGACAACAGTAGCAGTAATGGGTTGGGGACCGTTGGGCCTTTTCTGATGCAAGGCTCTGCCTGTGCAGCTCGCTCTGAATCTGAGTCTGCCCAGCTCCACTGTCTTCTTTAAACTTTCTTCTCATGCTTTTGTCCCATCTTCTCTTCTTATCAAAATTTTCTCGAGTCTCGCTACTGTCTTCACATCCTGCTTCAATAGGACCCACCTCGACGCTGTGAAATCTCACATGTCTTTTGGTCAACCTATCTCCCCTCCCCCCTGATCTGTCTCGACCTATCCCCCTCTGTCTCCACCTATCTCTCCTCCCCCCTCGAGTCTCGACTCTCAATTTGTCTCAAACCTTACCAACCTTCATCTCTCTCTCTCTCTCTCTCTCTCTCTCTCTCTCTCTCTCTCTCTCTCTCTCTCTCTCTCTTCCTCTTCCACAGAGAAAATCTTTGACCTTGCTCTAAGGAGGTAGTAACTTCTAAGCATTGCAATTTGCATTTGATCAAAACAAAATCTCTCTCTCTCTCTCTCTCTCTGCCCATAATCCATTCTCTCAAAATATTCTTTGGGCTATACGGAGGTATTGACTTCTAAGCACTGCAATTTATTAAAATAACAAAGCTCTCTGATCTCTCTGTCTCTGTCTCTAAAAAAAATTCTTTGCCCTTCTATAAGGAGGTAATAGATTCTAAGCACTGGATTTGATTAAAATATTAAAATATTAGACACCTCTCTCAAAATTTCTTTGATCTCGCTACAAGGAGGTACTAGCTTCTAAGCAGTGCATCTTAATTAAACATGCACCTCTCTCTCTCTCTCTCTCTCTCTCTCTCTCTCTCTGTCTCTCTCTCCCATTTTCACGGAAAATTTCTTTGACCTCGCTATAAGGAGGAACTAAATTCTAAGCGTTGCATTTGATCTAGACATACTTCATCTGATGACGATGCAGTAAAGGTAGCTATCGAGCTGGACCAGTCATCATGCTTTGTATTACGACAACCCAACAGTGGTATGAATGCAAAGGGAATATAAGCCATCCCTCCTGCCACCATCTTCTTGCACCAACACTTGGACTAGCTATAGTATGTCTGTATAACTGATTCCAAGAGTGAGTTTCCTCTGTAAGGCGCATTCCATATAGTTGAATGGTCTTCATAAGAAGGAAGTATTTGATGAGAGGGAGTGTTGTTTGTAGTGAAAGTTCTGAACAACTGGAGATGCATTATCATGTGCTGAAAGACGTCTAGACCTGCTTGCACTTCTGCAGGCATTTAGCGTGGGCTTATCATATTGTAGAGAGATGAATTCCAAATACAGTCGACAAAGCGATGTGGCAGTCACATGCACTCCCAGTGGGGATGGCTACCCTTTCTCCGAGTGGTTTAAGCTCAACTTGGCGCAGCAGCTCCCTGTTGCAATCCCATGCATCGACACGAATACCTTTTCACATTCGGCACAGAACCTCTATCCCTCTTCCTACACCCATTCTGTCTATCCCTCTCGCTCTTATGATCATGGAAGTTCACAGCAATATCTGAAATCGCAATTGATGCAACCACCAGAGCAAGCCTCAGTGCTCAAGAAAGAAATACTGTCGTTTTTGACCCTTGCGCCGCCAAAACCAGAAGCGGATATCACTCCCATCAGAACAGCCATTCTGTTGCCAGACTCCGCCAAAGAAGACTCGGAAGAAACTATGACAGTTGCTCTTCAGATTGGTCCTCCCTCTGGTGAGGAGAATCCGAGCCTCATACCATCAGATGACGCCCGCGAGACATTTAGTTCAGCAGACAAAGAATGTTTTTATTATGGGCAAGGGAAGCTAGCAGATGGGCAGTACTGGATTCCAACACCTGCTCAGATTCTAGTCGGTCCTACGCAGTTTTCGTGTCCAGTATGCAGCAAGACTTTCAATCGCTACAATAACATGCAGGTTTTGCACCATCTCCACAGCTACAGTTAATTAATCTTAAGAATCTATGAGCAGAATCTAGTTATCCGCAGTTAAATAGTTTCTTGGATCCTCAAAATTATTATCTCCGACATCTCCAGGGGCTGTAGTTGGCCGGTTTCATAATCAGTGATCGCATTGTCTACCTGCCCCCACCATATATATCCAAGACTCCAAACTATCTCCTCGATGGTTTAGATTTACATAACCTCTTGTTCCACCATTTTCAAATGAATAGATCAAGATTAAATAAATTTTCAGAATGTCCTGACTACCATCTCATATTCAAGAAATTTCATGATCTAGAAATATGGAAATTAACTTTGGAGAAAGCTTTTTGGCATAGTGAACCCAGATTTTCCAGATGGGTAGCACTAGCTTTAAATGAGTATCCAATTCTTGTTTAGATATGAACATACCGTCTCTCCTTTGAAATCCACTTTGTACAGCTCCTTCTGGATGAGATTTGGAAGATCAATGCTTGGGACTTCTTTAAAGGTGGAGGTCGATTTAAAAGTTAGATTTCAAGTAAATTGGACTACTGATAAGTTCATTGCCTGGATGGATATTGCAGATGCACATGTGGGGTCATGGATCACAGTACCGGAGAGGTCCAGATTCACTCAAGGGCGCACAACCGAAGGCAATGCTCCGATTGCCATGCTATTGCTGTGCCATAGGTTGCCGCAACAACATAAACCACCCTCGAGCGAAGCCACTGAAGGACTTTCGCACCCTTCAAACTCACTACAAGCGCAAACACGGCCTTAAGCCATTCCCCTGCAGAAAGTGCGGTAAGGCCTTCGCAGTTCGAGGGGATTGGCGCACCCATGAGAAGAACTGTGGGAAGCTATGGTACTGTATATGTGGCTCTGATTTCAAGCACAAGCGCTCTCTCAAGGATCACATTCAAGCCTTTGGTGCAGAACATGCTCCCTACGGAGGAGACTCGGGCGAAGATGATCTAGATCAACCAACTGAATGTGAGGCAGACGATGATACCATCTCTTCAGCTTCTCAATGGCACACTTTAACTGCTGAAACAACAGTTACAGTCAACTTTTGCAAGTAATAGGATATGGTGCCAACTGATCTTCAAAGTTGTCCAAGTCTGAAGCCATGATAGAGCTTGGAGATCAACCGCCATATCGCAATACCTCGGCTAATAATCTTTTATTCTAGTGGAGGCATGGTTTCATCTTTCAACATTTTTCCAATACAAAACGGCGGTACTGTGGCTTTGCAAAAGTATATAGCATTATATGAAATCCCATGCCGCTTGCTTCAAAAGATCATGAGTGCAGATTGTCTGTTCGCAAACCATCTCAAGTCTAAATCGTATGCCGAGCTTAAAGATTGGTTTGAGAAAATTCATTTCAGTTCATAGTGGTGTTATCTCTTAGTGTCTCTTAGTGCCACCCATTCATCTACTCTTCAACGAGTGTATTGCCTCACAAATTGACCTGCATTGATGTGGTAGAAGTCATCATGTCATGTACTTTATTCTGTATTGCGTCAAAGTGTACCCATTTTGCAGCTATCCGCAAAGAGATGCTGTTATGTAGAAAGCTATTGAGATGTTGGACTTGATCGTACTGCAGCAACAACACGATCTCACCTTGTCATGGTTAACATCATTGAGCAGTAAATCTATCTTTGGAAAGCTTTCACAATTGTGTATATTGTTGTTGCTTGGGCAATTTACTAGTTCTTTCAAATTCGATGGTTGATCTTGATTCTCTGAGTCAGCTTATGATTTGATTTGAACTGTTACGGGCCTTTCTTCTTCTGCTTTCTCGAGCCTCTGTTTGCATATAGGGCATGCGAGTCTGTATTCAAAAAACTGGAAGCACCATTTCTGCAATTACTCTAGAAAGAGTTAGAGTTTGAATCTCACAGGATGTCATAGAACAAAGCAAAATGTCTACAAAACAGCAATAATTTAATCTTTCATAAAATGTTCTCAGAATTGGTTCACCATATTTCAGTTTGTCTTTATTTGACATAAATAAACTTAGAAAACTGTAGTGATTCATATTATGCACCATGTATGGATTTACTAATTTATCATGAATAAGAAGAATTCTGAAATATCATGTGCAAAAATGTCAGTGCATAAAAATTTGATGTGTTCAGGGTGTTATCAAAATAGTTAGTTCTAGACTTATTTCACAACAAATGTATATTGTATACCTAATAACATATATACCATTTCAAATACGCAAGAAGACCTTGGGTTTGCATAACATTTTAAACTAGATAATGCACATTTAGAGGCATATTAAGGAAATTGTCTACAATTCCTTTTGTCAAGCCATGGTAGTAGCAAGATAAGAAAATGAGTTATAGTTTCCATTATCACAATGATGGACTTTGGCAAAAAAAAAATTACATTGGATTTGTACACGGAAAGTTTTTCTTGCATCAGCATAGCATTGGTCCAAGATTTGCAAGGAAAATCCACTTTTTGAATGTGCATGGAAGTTCCATGCATAGCTATATAGCCATGAAATAGGTCCGAAAGCTCCACATTGATAAAGTTGCGACATACTAGTACCCACATATATGTTCCGTTTGTGGACGTATTGCCCCAAAAAATGCCCAAGGCCTCTCATGCATATATTAGAAGATGTGAATAAATCAACACGGAAACACAATGAATATGTGGAAAGAAAATTCGTGAGGCGGATTTTACAAAAAAGATATGGTCAAAGGACAAAGGGTGTAACCGTGTAAGTAATGCTTGTGAGAGATGTTAATAATTTAGTGAGTTTTAGGACCTTGAATGGATGATATATTTAATCCACAAGGGTGACTGTTTGTATAGGGTAAGGCCCCCGGGCGGGGGCCTTCCCCTGCCGTGACAATCGTTGATTTTTTTTTTTGTTGCTAAAAATAACCCGAGATTTACTAAAAATAGTAAATTTATGATTTTAGGTTTCTAAAAATACTTTCTAATAATAGCAAAAGTACCTTACAAAGTGTAATGCACTTTTGGTTGTGTCTAAAAATAGTAATGATGCATTGCACATTTATTACTTCTCCAAATCTTGAAATAATAAATGCAGGTGTGATATTGTGGCTGTTAAGGTTTCACAGAAATACACTTTAAAAAAATCACTAGGCTGTTACGCATATTTGCTGGCCTCCAACATTAGTCCTTGAGGAAATGCCAAAAATCTTGATCTAACAAGCAAGACCAATCTAAAGCAAGATGCAAATGCTCTGATCATGAAGGGCCTTCAGTACATGTGTGAACTACAGCCTGTAGTATGGCCTCTAGCCTGAAAACGAAGTACATGAGCAATTAGACACAAACATTTGCAAGCTAAAGGAGAGATTACACAAGCTTGATAGAAAACTCTCCAAACTTACTTAATGATTATGGCTCCAAAATGAGCAAATATATAGTGATGGACCTTGCTTGGTTGGTTGACCGGGTGTGCTAGCCCCAAAGACGTCCTAGGAAGGTAGTTAGGAGTCTAAGCACGTTGTGGATTGGGCAAATCCATGCGATACAAGCCTACCATAGTCAGATCCAGAAACCAGCAATATAGCCCACCTTCACTTGCCATTTTACATTTTATACCTTCATGCCTTGCATATATCATATTCGACTCAACCCTCATATGACAAGAGTAAGAAACACAAGCCTGTAGAGATCACATATAACCAATCATTTTTACCATGTCCAGACGTCTATGTTGCGTCGTATGTGCATTTTTAAAGATTCCCGCACATTGCATCAGTGTAAAAATATGGATTCGTACATGGTTATGAGATGACGACATTTCCTGCGAGCTACCCATCTTCCTCAACTAAAGCGATATCCTCCTTATGTACTAATGTATTCAAACTGAAAGAACTAGGTTAACGCATGTGTAGCATTCTTATAATCCTTATCACGTTCCCAAGACAATAAATGAATCAGTCAAGCATAACTCATCACAAGAGGTTTAAAGTATTATCATGTCATGATAGTATCTCATCACCTTGAATTTCCAACAAACGATAGAAGGCATTAGTTGCAATGGTTATCATAGTGCTCATAGTTATCATTACCATTAGTGCTTCATAGAAGCATTAGCAGTTATAGCTATATGCCATCACATGCAGTGATAGTACTCGTACATTCATACACGTCTATTACCATTATCATATGCTCAATACTTATCATTATCAAAGACCATCAGCGAGGCAATCAGCACATTTGTAGGGTGGCCAGCCACATTACTTATGCATAGAATAAGTATATTCAATATGAAACCAACCCATGCAAGGGTATTTTAATCAGTTTGGTATCATAAGAGAGAACCAATTCCATGATGTTTCAAAGCGTATATATCATGTAGTTATCATATAATAGAGCCCATGAGAGAGAGAGAGAGAGAGAGAGAGAGAGAGAGAGAGAACCCACCAACCGTACCCACAATTAGCACCCCTGAGATGGAGTGCTAACTGCCTACAAGAGAAAATCGGCATTTGTTGGTAATGTAAACATCACTCTAGGGAAAATATTGTGTAAGAATATATTATTGGTGATCTCGTATAGCTTCCCTATCATAAATCCATTCCTTTGAAATGTAATAACGATGTTTTTGACTTCATTAATAAAAGCATCATGGTTTCTACAGCAGTACATTGCAGCAACAATCTGAGAAATAATAACTTTATAAGAGTTAAATATCGGTCTATTGGATGCTAAGTGGATATACTAGAAAAAAGGAAAAGGAAGATCCTTTCTTTTATCGAACTTTTTCATATGAAAGTTGAAACAAAATAAAAGGTAGTAGTAATACTCAAAAAGTTAACCAAATTATCACAAGTACCCTCATCTTTAATGGTCAAATATTCCAAAGGGTAGATCCATTTAGCATTATCAATGGTACGTGGCTGATCTTTATCCAAAAATATCATAGCATCCGGATTGTTGATAAAACAAATGTCATCAATATACTGAAAGGTATATTTGAAAGCACGTAAGTATTCTGTTTTGCCAAGTTTGGCAAGTCTCTTTAAAAAACTAATTTATAAAATGACAAATACCAATTACACCAAGAGGGTGAACAAGCAAAGCCCATAGGACTACCACAAACTTGTTTCCAAGTCCTATTTCCTAGTCTCACAATGCAGTTATCAATCAATAAATCATTCCACTGGCTGAATAGTAATCTATCCATAGGAATCCATTTATTATTGGGTTTGTTTACCCATTTCCATTTGAATTTACCACTGTCAGGTTTCTATTTATATGCAAGATTATCATTCTTTCAAAATTTGACTGCGTATAGTATCATTTTACGTATGACAGTTTTTAGCCCATCCGCGCCATTTAGAGGGATATTTTCATAGCATTTAGAAAAATCAGTAGATCTCATAGCAGTAATTTTACTAGGCACATTAAGGTAAAATTTAGTGGATGAGTTGCATTGCCAAAATAGGTTGGTATCCACATTTAGGTAACTCTAGTATGAGTGTGCCTTAAGGCCTGCACCCTCCATGAGGAGAGGCGACAAAATACCAAGAGCTCCAGAAAGGAATGGCCACCTTAGAAAAGTAGCAGTCATGTGCGTCTATAATCCATCAGCAGGTGTTTTTATGTGCCTTAAAGGTACAGAGTAGAAAAGGTAATTCTTCTTTCCCTATCATATAATCAGGTATGATATCCGAAAAGGTATGTTTAATAATTACCATAGCATTATTAATGGTATTGCTACCATGCTTAGGAAAAGGGGCAAAGTCATGACTAGATAGTCCTTGTAAAGCTAGATTTCTAACAAAGTTTATGCACATGAACAAGAGTTATGTTGGGCCTTATCCACACCATTAACATATAGATTGGTAGTAATCCAGTCATGTTCATCAACAACGTTCTTTAAATTGTTTCTTGTCATGCTATTGTCGTGTAGCCATTTAGTTTTTCTTAAGAAGTTTGTTACAACATGTTTACAAATGAGGGCATGCTCCATAATGTGGTCATTATCAATGTTCTGATATATAGGTAAAAACTTAGCCAATTTAAACCATCCATGGTAAAGCTCCAAAGCAACCTCATTAATATTTGATTGTTGTAAAGGGATGTGATTAAGTCCTTTGTTCAGGCAGTTTTTTAAAAACTTGTTACTAAATATTTTCGTATCCATAGATATCACATGTCCAAAATTTTCAATGATAAACCCTTTAAAGCGTTTAGTATTCAAATAAATACAAGGAGGAATATCATCAATATTGAAATCGCAAAGGACATGAATGGGCTTGTACCATTCTTGCTTCAAGTGTAGAAAATAAATCCAACCAAACACAATTTGCCCAAAGATATCATCAGTATGACCAAATATATGAAGTAAAGTCTCAGAATATAGTTGCTTGACATTAAGACTCTCAAAGCATCTATTGTAATACCATAAATGGAAAACATCTTCCCTTTGTCTTTCTAACCACCAATCGTCATCTACCAATTGCACAAATGACCTCCAATAATCTTATTTCTTCTATTTCTTCTTGCACATGGATCAATCACGGTAAAAATTTAGCTTTCTGATAGGAAGATCCTCTTTTCCACCACTTCTTTGTCCCTCATTGCATTTACTTGGAAAGTATTTCCTCTTCTTGTTGTTGCCACTGCCTGTTATGACCGAACTTGGATTATTCAAATTGAAGGAACTTGTCTTTTTATTCGTATTCTAGAAGTATTTATCTGGTAAGGTAGAAAAGCTGGACTTTTTAAAAAGGCGTTCAATTTCTTGGATATTCTAAAGTTTGAGGTAAGATGAGCTTTGACAACATCTCTAGCAGGTTTACGCAGCCAAAGGAAAAAAGCATTAAGTTGATTCTGTAGAGAGGCACCAAGGAAAAACTTGGCAAGGTTGTTCATCATCATCATGTACCAGATAGCGTGGTCAAATCAAACAATAGAGGAATTTTTTCTACATTTTTCACCGCATTTGCACTTAAAGAAAGGCCTTTTCCAATTCCAAATTCTAGCTTGATGTAGGCTCATTATATTGAATCCAGTTTCAAAGTGGCCTCTAGTTCTAGCCTAGGTTTGCTCAAAGGACATCTCGATGGTTCAAATTTGTTCATTTTTATGACAATATCATGTTAAATTCACACGTGTGGACTGTCCACAACATGTACTTGTGATCTCCTAAGGTGTGTAGATGCACCAAGATCAAGACTAGATTGAGATTCAAGATCTATCTTTGATTCTATGGCAAAAACACAGTACTACATGCATTCAATCACTTCCAACTCTCACTCACACGTGTGGGAAGTGTTCCAAAAATAATCTAAGTAAAAACAAGCTACTCTCCTTGGGTAGAGAGAGAAAATCATCATGAGCTCTCGGGTAGAGAGAGAAAGCTAGAAAACCAGTTACTCACAAAATCCACTCAATCTAAAAATCAATTAGATCCAAATGAGAAGTACAATGATACTAGTAGATCCACGAGCTACCACTATGCTTAAATATGATTGGACCACACTTTTGCCACCTCTTAATCCTATTGGACCATTGATCCATTCACCTCTAGTTTCTATTGGACCATTTTCAAGCAAACCTCAAATTCTATTGGACCCCTCAAGGTTCCACCTCTAAATCCTATTGGACCTCTTAAATTTCATCAAACAAAAGTATTACACTTGTCTACACTCTAATTGGCATGAGTTTAGCCTCTTACTCTATTTTGGCTAAATAGTGGCATTACAAGTGGAAATGGGTAATTTGCCATCTATGCCAAATTTGGTCCTATCAACATCCTACACCTAGATGCTTGATATAAAAAACATAAGACCCCTATATCTAACATAGATAATCTATTTCAATTCTTCACACTCCTCCTAAAAAATTATCTATGAATATTTGAACATTGATCTTGATATAACTCCAAGATTAGATCTATGCTTGATGAAAGTACTTTTGCTCAAAGGCTTGGTGAGTAGATCGGCAATACAAGAGGACGAGTTGACATGCTCCAAATAGATTTCTCCTCCAATAAGCTTTTCTCTCAGAAAATGGTGTGCCACTTCTATATGCTTGCTTCTTGCATGAAATATGGGATTATTGGCAAGATCTTGGGCCGAGATATTATCACACTTGATCATTGGTAGATCATCTTCCTTGATGCACTTTAGCTCCAGTAATAATCTCTTGATCCGAAGCACCTCTTTGGAGGTTGTACTGAGTGCTTTGTACTCGGCCTCACATGAAGAGAGAGATATAGTATCTTGCTTTTTGGAAAGCCAAGATATTAGATTGCCTCCAAGAAAGATAGTGTATGCACTAATAGACTTTCGATCCATCTTGCCACTTGTAAAATCCAAATCCGAGTAGCTAACAATGGATAGATCTTCACTTTTATAAAGTAGACCATAATCACAAGATTAAGATACAAATCTTAGAATCCTCTTGGCCATCTTCCAATGATGAATCTTAGGATCTTGCATAAATTGAATCAATTTGTGCACACAAAAACGCCTAGTAATGGCAAGCCAAATCAAGGAGCCTACAAGACTCCTAAAAAGTGTGATGTCCCCAAAGGATCTTTCATCACCTTTATTAGGATATTTTACAATTTGCTCCATTGGAGTATCTATGCTCTTAGAATTTTCCATATGGAATTTTTTCAGCAAAGAGTGAGCATATCTAGATTGGCATATAAAAACATGATTTTCATAAAAATCAATCTCTAGGCCTAGGATGTAATGTATTTCTCCTAGATCTTGCATTTTAAACTCACATCCAAGTGCTAGTTTAGTTTCATCAACTAGCTTGATACAACTTCCACAAAGAATAATGTCATCAACATAAATTAGAAGAATGACAATATTACTATCAACAAACTTTAGATACATGGAAGGATCATAGTCACTAAGAGTAAATCCTAGTGAGATAAGGAAAGAATTAAGTCTTGAATACCATGATCTTGGTGCTTGCTTGAGTCCATAAAGACTTTTGACAACTGGCGCTTTTACCGAACACTGAAACCCAGAAGGTAATCAGAGTCAGTTTGAGAAAAATCCCACATTATTGATAAATTTGAGAAGGTTACATTTCAAATCTGTGACCGACCCTAGTCTCCGGCGCGCTAGCATGCCAAGGCAAGAGCCATGACAACATTCCAGCAAGGGAGGCTGAGACTTGGTTGGAGCTCGTCCTGAGTCGCAACCCGCACTCCCCTATAGCATTGGTGGGATTCGGCACCCCCCCTCATACCAACCACTCTACCCAGGCTGGTAATGCACGTTTTTCTCTCTCTAGGATTTTCTCTTTCTAAAAAGTCATTTTCTCTCTCTAGATTTTACTGATCCCCAGGCTTCCTTTAATCATGCCTAGATCGTGTGAGGTTATTGCACATCGATCTGAGCTCTCTGGACTTCGCTAGAACCGATCAAAGATTTTTAGCCATAGGAACTTGGCGCCGGCAAGATTCTGGTCACAGTGTTGCCGGGAGTGGTGCCAGCACCGTTGGCGCCAAGAGCAGCAGGGGCGCTACTGGCGCCGAGGACAATGCTGGTGCCAGTGGCGCCGGAAGTAAAGCTTATGAAGATAGCTTTACAACATCCACCCCACCTTTATAAAATCTGATGTCCTCATCAGATGTCAGATTAAAGTAAAGGTGTCTCCCAATTAAAATAACTATACATTTAAGCTACTTGGCACAATACTCAATTTACTGGCCACTTTTTATTAACATTGAAGTTGGCACACCACAAGTCGGAGGCTCAGCTCTTTGTACTGAAAAATTACATAACTTGAAAATATCTCTTTGTCTGGGAAAAGCGTAGATTTGGGAACTCCTTTGAGGTCCTGATTTGTCCTTGATGCACTTTGTGTTGAGCTCTCTGAGCTCCAGATTTAATCAGTTCCGCACAGGTATCAAGGCTCCCTGAGCCAAAGGACTTATCGTTTGATTGCCCACTTTATGGACCACTCCGTGCCTTGTTGCTTCTGCACCTTGATTTCTCTCCTTGTCCCAGCCTGATCTTGATACTTTTCCATCTTGGCTCTTTAAGGTAGGCAAAGATTGAGTACTCCGCAATGCACCTCTCACTTAGCTTGAAGTAGCTCTTTGAATCAGCCCAAATGTAACCATTGACCTCGTGGAAAGCCGAAGGGTCGCACCAGTTTGATCCGCATACGAACTATCTCTTTGCGTTTGTTTGAAGCACCATGTCCGTCGCGCAACTTGACTTTCACAATTCCATCATTGGTCAGTTGCCTCACAGTCAAAACAAGAAGTGTACATCGAGCTTGGCTTCAAGTAGCTCTCTTTGAATCAGACACGTGCACCAAGAGCTTGCACTAGTCCGATCTCAACGCGAACTGTCCCTTAGTGTCCGTTCTAAATACCAAGTCTCTCATGCAAGACTCAACTTTCACAGTTTCTTCATTGATCAGCTCAGCTGCCTTACACGTAACACAAGCCAGCGTACTCATATGTTTCCTCATCATTGCCGGTCCAGAGAAAGCCTATAACAAGCTTTCCTTTCCACAACAAAAACTTGTCAACTTAGTAGGTCCAAAGTTCGCCAGTCTCCTCGTGTGAGTATGGCTAGGTCACCTTGAATTTGCCCCCGTTTTGATCAACTTTCATTCAAAATTTGCCCCAAGAGAGAGGTGTGTGTGATAGTTTCCGTCCACTTATTTGATAAATCCCACTTTATTGATAAATCTAAGAAGGTTACATTTCAAGTGTGTGACCGACCCTAGTCTCCGGGGCGCTAGCATGCGAAGGCGAGAGCCATGACAACATTCTAGCAAGGGAGGCTGAGACTTGGTTGGAGCTCGTCCTGAGTCACAACCCGTACTCCCCTATAGTATTGGTGGGATTCGGCACCCCCCCCCTCATACCAAGCACTCTACCCAGGCTGGTAAAGCACATTTTTCTCTCTCTAGAATTTTCTCTTTCTAGAAAGTCATTTTCTCTCTCTAGATTTTATTGATCCCCAGGTTTCTTTTAATCATGCCTAGATCGTGTGAGGGGATTGCACATCGATCTGAGCTCTCTGGACTTCGCTAGAACCAATCAAAGATTTTTAGCCATAGGAACTTGGCACCGGCTGGATTTTGGTCACAGTGGCACTGGCGCCGTTGGCGCCGGGAGCAACAGGGGCGCTGCTGGCGCCAAAAACAATGCTAGCGCTAGTGACGCCGGAAGTAAAGCTTATGAAGATAGCTTTACAACATCTCCCAAGCTCCATTGAAATGCCCCTTGGCCTTGTATTCCGGCCCCCACACTCCCCCACTGCTAAATGGTTGCCAGTCCCATGGCAATTCACTTGAATAGGGCTTCCTACAGCTCGGCGTCCTGCGCTTCATTGGTCTTGTGGATTTCCTGGATGAGTTTTCTGTAACCCTCCAATGCTTGGGCTCGTATAGTGTTGTCATCCTTGAGAGGCCCGAACACATGGGAGCTATGGGGCAACCATTGGGAGCGTTGCCACTCTTCCACTCGAGCTGCATGTTGGGATGTCGTCATTGCTGCTCGGTAATAAATTCTTGCCATGGTAAACTAGTCCTTTCGTTTGAGACTAGGGAAAGGGATGTTGGGATCAAAAAACAAGGGACCCAAGGAGCGATCCCAATGGAATTCGAGAGTACTAAGGAAAGTAAGCTCCTTGCAGTTGAGCATCGCTTGCCGCACCGTGGAATCAACCGATTGGTGGTGTCTGTGATGAAACTGCTCCAAGGCGTACTAGAAATTTGCTTGGTGCTTCCAAGTCCTGGAGTTTGGAATGATGGGCCAGTTTGGTGGTCCATTGGCATCCTCCTGTTTTCTGGGCCACGTTGCTCGCCTAGGGATGGGTAGATAGTGGGGAAAATATTCCTCCAGGATCTTTTTGGCATCCTTGAAGAGGACGTTGCACCATATGGGTTGGGGTGCCAGCTGCTCGATGATCTGTTCTTCCTTGCCTTTGATTTCAGTTGCGGAGCATGGCAACACAATCAGGGTATCCCGTATAGGTGTGCATGGGCGACCCTTCTCCTTGATCAAGAATGATAATTTCTTTCCCTTGAGTGTCTAGAGCCTCTTTGGCAATATCTGCTACCACGGTATCTTTAGGCTGATCTTCGATAGTTGTGTGCCTTGGTGGTGAGTTGATCTTTGTTGGAATTTGGGGGTAGAGGGGGAAGCTTAAAA